>JASVEL010005500.1:0-244042 GCA_032618575.1 Nicotiana noctiflora
GCATATAACCAACAAAAATTTAAGTATCCTAATCGTATTGTCTTGAAATTTAAATGTACATATCACTACATCACTATACTTACAACTCGTATTGTCTTGAAGTCTCATGCTGGCTTTCTTGAGGTTGCTGATAACTACCAGAGGGACCACCGTGCTCCAATACTGTAGATTTTTGTAAATTCCAACTAGGGACGTGGTCATAATTTGTCAAATTCAATTCCGGACGATACACCCTATGAAAATTAGAACTATAAATACAAATCCAAATAAAACATAAAGAAAAAGATTTCACTAAATTTAAATTTACCAGTCGTCTTGTTGATTATACGAAGTAGTAACATTATTTTCTGGCTCCTCATTCACCTGTGGTGACAAATTCAAATCAAGAGAACCTCTTCCATCTCCAACCTGTCCGCCTAATGCTCCTCCAAAATAACCATCCAATGAATGTGGGTTATCACTTATACGCACTCCCTCATTACTAATAAGGTCTTCAACCTTCACATACATTTTCTAATAATTTTATTACAATGTATTCTCTATATTCGTCCGGAACCCGCAAAAAATCTCTAAGACTTTCATCATCGTCAATGTTAAACTCAGAATAATAAGCAAACCCATGCGGGGTCACTGAATAAGGAAATCTTCCGGTTATTTTAATGCTAACCGAACGCCTCCGCTCACTCATTTTTTTACGTAACAACGATACCAAAGTATCGTACTGCATATTAAGCGGCAATTTAACATGACACTGTGGAGGAGAGCTATACCTCACTGAGTTATTATCCACAATAACCTCACCCCCCCAATACAATGAAACCCTCATTTTGGCAACTTGAGACATTATAAAAAATGGATTGATAAAGAGAAGAGAGAATAAGCGAAATAATTTGCGTTGATAGAGTTTTGATGAAGTTCAGTCGTCTATAAATAAGGAAATTTGGAGAGTTGTTGAATCAAATTCGCACTACAAAACTACGAATTATGAGTTTTAATTAAAAAGTGGGCCCCATTTGCAGCCTATTTCGCAGTTTTGTACTGCGAAATAGCCTAATTCGCAGTACAAAACTGCGAAATAGGCCAATTTTTAAAACACGACCATTTTAAAAAAATAAAAAATCACATTTCGCAGTATAAAACTGCGAATTGCACTAACGGTCGTTAGTGCAATTCGCAGTTTTATACTGCGAAATGCCTAATTGTGTATTTTTTTTTTCGTTTATTTCGATATTTTTTGTCTAATTCACTATTATTTCGGTTCCGGACTCCACAAATTACTATACTCTTGAGAATTCGAAATACTGCAACCATAGCACTTTGAAGTTTGGACAACGTACACACCGACAATAGCTTACATGCAAAGAGCGTTTGTACCTTTTGTCTCAGTAAATTTCCGTTCTCATGACCCTTGTCATTTTCTGCTTATTATATTTCCCAGATATTTATACTTTTTTAAGAAAAAGATTTTTCATTTTTTTCTGTCACCGTATATAAAGCGGTTGGGTATCAACTGCAACTTTTTCTTTATATCTTCAATCTTCTTTCACTGGACGCCTCTCATAATTTTCAGATAAAAGTTTGTATTTTTTTCATTAATTATTGAATTGAAGCAAAATCAACAATCAATCTCCTAAGGACAAACGCTGGACCTATTCCAATTTCATCTTGGATTGTAATTTCGTGCACCCTTTAATTTCCAAATTACTTATATTTTGGGGATTTATTTTTCCTGCCCTAATTTGATCTTTGTGATCCTATATGGTATACCCTTGTGGTTATTAGCAGATCTACACGTATCTGCTTCTTTGTAATGATCGCTATACCTATAAAGTCACAATCTTTTTGATCTAATGGTATATTGACTTTCCAGGACTATGATATTGTTGAATTGTAATATTTGGGTGTCTCTTTGTTAATTTATTCATCATCAACTAACAATAATATCATCTAGTTGGAGTTGGATTTCCTCTAGAGTGTGTTTCTATTGGTCTTTTGGTTAAAACTTTACAATATTATGTTCTGTTTGCAAAATTAATGGATCAACGTGGAATATGTAATCTTGATTTGCTAAATATTGCTACAAAAATTAGATCTTTGGGGAGAAATTATTAACATGGTATATTTTATTTGTCATTTTTTGGGGTTCTAGATGGTGGGTTTTGTTTCAAATTCGACTAAATTACCTCCCTTATTCCTAATTTTCACTTCTCAATCATCTATTAATTTGAATCGTGCACATTACTATCATATTTTTCATACTTAACTGCAGGTTTTAGGACTCATCGCTGATTGTGGCTAAGATATAGACTAGTACTGCATTGTATTCAACACTTATTGCTTCCAGATGTCTAGGACTGTACAACGTTGAAAATAAATACGGCTCGTGATGCTTTGCGATTAATTGCATTCTAGAGTGGCATAAGGATTTTATAGTAATTCAATCAAGTAATACTGACCAAAGTTGCAAGTTTCAGAAGAACCAGTGTAGAGAAGAGACTTGGTGTATTTCTTGGTGAGTACACTTGCCAGAAGTCGTAGATGTGGGTAATGTTTGTTTATTATGTGTTCAACTGCCTCATGATAAATTCCTTTATATCTGACTTGAATGTTATTTATGGATGTCAATTTGGAGACATCGATTTCTGGTATATCTATCCCTTCATTTGCTAGCACACATGCATATCAGTGCACACTCCTATATTTGTTTAGGTTCTTGTCCCAATGCAAAATTGTAAATCTTCTGAGGTTACTGGTTTGTGGGAAATGGCATGAAAACATAATCATGTAGGAAGCCGAAATGATTATGCACTCTATTTTCCAAGCAAGAAAAGAAAAAAAGGAGATGTGAAAACGTTAGTCCTATATAATAGATGGCACATCTGAATCCACTGAATACTTTTGCTAAGATAGACAATAATGCACTACATATATGTTTCGGCATGCATGAGAGAACTTTCCGTATTGGCTAATGTCCTTCAAACACTGGAGAACGAATCAAGTAGTTTTTCGTGTAAATCGTACTATCCCCTAGTACATTTGACTTGCATGGATTGGTCGATGATCTTATACTCTAACTCAGTTGAGATATTGTGGATGTACTAGCTTTGTTTCTGTTGCAGGTTCAAATATTTAAGACATTGGTTATGTTTAGCATATCGTGGCTTCCTTTTCTTACCTTCAGTTTATAGAATATTACTGCCAAAGATGCTAAGTTCTCATACTAAAGAACAGCATACCGACTCTATAGGTCATGTATTTTCCAGAACTTGGTTTGGAGACTGCAAATCTATAAGACACATGGTACTGGACCTATAGGTCTTGTATTTTCCAGAACCTGGTTTGTTATCTAGATGTAGTTGTTAGAAGGAGTGGTTAAGCTAGTGAGTGCTCGCAGGTTTGGAACTCCAAAATGTATCAGAGGAAACATAAAAGAGGTTGTTGGTAGCTGGCTGTATCATGAATTGTCTGCGAGTTCTTAACATGTATAAGGATTCCTGTGCCCTGTTATTGTTTTTTTCTCTTAAGTGGATGTGTTGTTATAGCGAGTGTGTAATATAATTATTGTCTGGATTATTAATATGGAAGAGAATGTCTGTCATAGGTGGGTAGTGGTATTTCTCTCAGCCGCGAACTTGTATAAAGATTCTTTCTCTGGGGCCTCCTTTCACCTTTCGTTAGCTACGTTATACAATTTCCAGCAGTGTTTTTTCTATAGTCTGACTATGCCATCCACCTCTAATTATAGACAGCAAAGGCCCCTAGTAAAAGTATAATAACATGGGGGTGCAAGTTTAAAAATCCACTCAGAAAAGGAGTGACTCCCTTGCCTAAGCAAAGCTACTACTAGCAGCCCCTGTACTAGTAAGGGAAAGCATAGCGCATAAGAACCTCGGATAGTGCAAGTCCACTCTCTAGCACCACCGGAAGGATAATGTAGAGTAAGAAAGCATGCAGCTTTATAAATACTTTATGTTTGCTTCACCGCGAAGTAAACTTGTTTGTTATTCATAAGTTCATTAGTTTGCACAATCTCGTTCATGATTTTTGTATAACACGAGGAGTCGGGGTATTTAAAACAGTGTGCTTTCTGTCTGTCATGTTACAAAATGTCCTGTTTCATTATTGCTGTTGCATTAATCTGGTGGTTCCATTGTTTTTAGTAACAATTTATAGTGTACGTAGATGGCTAGTAGGAAACGAAGCATCTCAAATGATGTAGATATGCATGTCCTTTACAAGGAATTGGATGAAGCTTCATGCCCTGTATGCATGGATCATCCACACAATGCTGTTCTTCTCCTTTGTAGCTCTCATGATAAGGGATGCCGGTCATACATTTGTGATACAAGTTATAGGCATTCAAATTGCCTGGATCGCTTCAAAAAACTCAGAGCCGAAAATAGGGACAGTCCTCCTATTATGACACAGGGAAACCTGGACACTGCTGTTGAGAACCCCAATGAGCAGTTGAGAAATTTAACCGATCGTTCTGTTGTTCATGGAAATAGTAACAGAGATAACCACATGGTGATGCATGAAGGTACTGTACAAACTTCAGGTGCTGTTACTGTACGTGGAAGTAGTCATGAAACAGCGAGTGCTGACGACTCATCTGACTCAAAATTGAAATTGAAGTGTCCTATGTGCCGTGGAGATGTATTAGGCTGGAAAGTAGTGGAAGAAGCCAGAAAGTATCTGAATTTGAAGCCTAGAAGTTGCTCTCGTGAGTCATGCTCCTTCGTCGGTAACTACAGAGAATTGCGCCAGCATGCTAGGAGAGTTCACCCGACAGCACGCCCTGCTGATATTGACCCTTCCAGACAGCGAGCTTGGAGACGGCTTGAAAACCAAAGAGAGTATGATGACATTGTCAGTGCTGTTCGCTCTGCCATGCCTGGTGCCGTCGTACTTGGAGATTATGTGATTGAGAATGGAGACAGGCTATCCGGTGAAAGGGAACGAGGTGCAGGTGGAGACAGCAGGTGGTTGAGTACCTTCTTGTTGTTTCAGATGATTGGTTCAATGGACCCAATATCTGAAGCAAGAGGTGGCAGGTCAAGAGCTTTGTCAAGGCACCGTCGGTCCACTGGACCTTTATCTAGGCGCCGCTATCTTTGGGGTGAAAACCTGCTAGGTCTACATGATGATGATGAAGACGAAGAGGATGAGCGTGATCTTAACATATTGAGTGACATGAGTGGTGACATACCTACAAATCCAAGAAGGCGTAGGCGCTTGATGCGGTCGAGGTCAGATGAAGATCAGCAGTAAGACCCTACAACCTCTGCTCATGGGATTGAACTAATGAATCGAAGTACAGGATCAGTTAGAATTTTCTTGTGGTCCACTTTGCTACAGCAAGACATAGTTCAATTTAGAGATCTGTTATGGACGAGCTTCAGAGACTAGAGAAGAAATTATCGATATGCCCGTCTTTGTGTGTTTCCCTGAATATGGATTTTTTTTTTTTTTTGGCTTGGGGTGGGGGTGGGGGGTTTGTAAATAATTTGAAGGTGAAAACAGGTTGCTGCAGCCGGTTTCCCTGTGATTGTGGGTCGTAGCATCAGAAATGTAAATTTCCATTTGGTCTTTGAATTCCCCAACTCTGAAACATTGCTCAACTTGTATTCCAGCCTATTGTATTCTTATGGCTTTCCTATCCAAAAATTCAGTCGTAATTATCTTTTGCTTTGAGTCTTGATTGAGAAGATAAAGCACAGTACTTGGTGAAGTTGCAAGTGCGTGTTGTACTGTGTTTTATTAGTCGAGCATCCGATACTCTAGTTCATAAAATTGGCAACTCTTTTTCTTTAACCTTTTGGGCATCTCCAATCCTTCCCATTTCTCCATTATGGAGCTATTTTTGGCCAAAATGCATCTCCAACCCCAACAATGGGGGATGAATAGTGTTACTCCAAATATGGAGTGACACTATTCATCTCCTCCATTACTATTCACCCTTATTTTATTATTATTTTTATTATTTTTCTTTTAATTTATCTCTTTATATATACTTAATTATGTTTATGTAATATTTTTATAATATTAATTTACATCTTAACTTTGGCATATAATTTTGATAAATTAATTTATATGCATTTATTATTTTTATATAAAATCAAAGTTAATTTTATTCTAAGTTATAATTGTACATGAAAATCATATAAGCATCTCAAAAATTGAATTATCCAAATATAAAATATTAAACGTTGCTAATATTGAAAAGCGAAAACTGAAAATACATTAAAATTGGAAATACATGAAAATTGAAAATACATTAAATTAAAGTACATAAAAATTGAAATTACGGTAAATAGTATAATCTATAATATTTGGTTACAAATTATATTATTTAAAAATTTATAGTATAATTTTTTTTATATTAATTATATGTGATGAATATGTAAAAAAAAAAAAGAAGATAACTTTCTTCTACTGTCTGTCGCAAATGCGACCCAGAACTCGCTAACGTGAACCTTGTCAGGCTCGTAAATGCGATTGCCTTTCTTGCAAATGCGATCCAAGCCCAGGCCAGGCTTCTTCACAATTGCGAAGCTTTTCTCGCAAATGCGAGGTTTTCAAATGCGAACCAATACTCGCATTTGCGATACCTCCAATACAAGCAAAAGAACACTAGAAAACTAAAGCTTCCAAACACCCAAACTTGCTCCAAAACCAACCCGAAACACACCAGCGCATCCAAAACACATTATGAACTTATTTGAGCCTTCAAATCATCAAACAATACCGATATCATGAATCATTCCCCAATTCACACTTTATGAACTCTAAAACGTCTTATTGACCTCAAATTTTGCACACATTTGACATTACGGTCCTATTCCAAATTTCAGAATTGGAATCCGGCCCACATATCAAAAGTCCACTTCCAGTCAAACTCCTCAAAAATATTTAATTTTTTTAACCTTTGCCAAATGATTTCAAAATGACATACGGACCTCCGAATCAGCTTTCGAACGCGCTCCCAATACTAGAATCGCCATACAGAGCTATTCACATATTCAGAATTCCAAACGGACATCGATAATATTGAAATGCACTTCAATTCAAATTTATGAAATTCTTCCAAAATTCTATCTTCCACCATAGGCGTCGAAATGCTCCTGGGTCATCCAAAACCCGATCCGGGCATACACCCAAGTCCAAAATCAACATACAAACCTATTGGATCCTTCAAATCCCGATTTTGAGGTATTAGACTCAAAAATTTAACTTTAGTCAATTTCTCCATTTTAAAGCTTCTAAAATGAGAATTCTCTTTCCAAATCAACTCTAAACTTCCTGAAATTCAATACTAATCACGCGTACAAGTCATAACACCGAAAGTGAAGCTATTCAAGACCTCAAATCACCGTATAACATGCTAGTGCTCAAAATGACCGATCAAGTCGTTATATTTTCTTCGACTTAAATATACGATCGTCCTCAAATGTGTTAAGAACTACGCCGGAGTTGGCTAAAATTATTGTTTAACACTTCATTCACCTACCCGTGCCACCACAACTTAGTTGAGCACATTAGCTCGAGAAAGTCCGAAGATTCCTCTTTTGCTCAATCAAATTAGCCTTAGATCTCTACCGGAATTACTAATGCTCTTTTGTTTTTGTTTTTGTTGTTGCTTTTCCTTTCCTTCTCTAAGCCAAGGGTTGATTGGAAACAGCCTCTCTGCCCTTTTGGGTAGGGGTAAGGCCTGGCTACATATTACCCTCCCCAGACTCCACCTTGTGGGACTATACTGGGTAGTTGTTGTTGTTGTTGTTGTAAATTAGCCTTAGATCAAAATTTTAACATCCGATATTCTCTTCCAGGCCTTCCATCATGCGAACACCGCATCAATCACTACACGATGCACCAATACATAATTGCATACCTTTGCTGAATCCACACTATACACCGTTTAACCCACATGACCGCAATAACATCCCTCTGAGAACAATATGCGAAATTCTACGAATCCAATGCTCACAACACACCTCATGACACATATAAGTCATGTCCAACTCTTGCAATACTTCCACGACGAAAGAGATGTGTAGAAATTCATAACCAACCTCTGAGTAACAAGTTGTTGAGTCTCTCGTCCTGACATGAACTATTGCCTCATTACGAACCAAATAACAATATTTTCTCTTTAATATGCTTCATATAATCTGATCACACTAATCCCAGATCAAATAATTTAGGTCCCACCTAGTACGAGCTGCTTAGGCAATAAGCCACCTCAGACACGACCAAAATCCTCATATGATTTCATAATGTGCCAACAAGCTACCAACTTGAATATGATAGACGTCGAAATGCTCCTGGGTCATCCAAAACCCGATCCGGGCATACACCCAAGTCCAAAATCAACATACAAACCTATTGGATCCTTCAAATCCCGATTTTGAGGTATTAGACTCAAAAATTTAACCTTAGTCAATTTCTCCATTTTAAAGCTTCTAAAATGAGAATTCTCTCTCCAAATCAACTCTAAACTTCCTGAAATTCAATACTAATCACGCGTACAAGTCATAACACCAAAAGTGAAGCTATTCAAGGCCTCAAATCACCGTATAACATGCTACTGCTCAAAATGACCGATCAAGTCGTTATATTTTCTTCGACTTAAATATACGATCGTCCTCAAATGTGTTAAGAACTACGCCGGGGTTGTCTAAAATTATTGTTTAACACTTCATTCACCTACCCGTGCCACCACAACTTAGTTGAGCACATTAGCTCGAGAAAGTCCGAAGATTCCTCTTTTGCTCAATCAAATTAGCCTTAGATCTCTACCGGAATTACTAATGCTCTTTTGTTTTTGTTTTTGTTGTTGCTTTCCCTTTCCTTCTCTAAGCCAAGGGTTGATTGGAAACAGCCTCTCTGCCCTTTTGGGTAGGGGTAAGGCTCGTCTACATATTACCCTCCCCAGACCCCACCTTGTGGGACTATACTGGGTAGTTGTTGTTGTTGTTGTAAATTAGCCTTAGATCCAAATTTTAACATCCGATATTCTCTTCCAGGCCTTCCATCATGCGAACACCGCATCAATCACTACACGATGCACCAATACATAATTGCATACCTTTGCTGAATCCACACTATACACCGTCTAACCCACATGACCGCAATAACATCCCTCTGAGAACAATATGCGAAATTCTACGAATCCAATGCTCACAACACACCTCATGACACATATAAGTCATGTCCAACTCTTGCAATACTTCCACGACGAAAGAGATGTGTAGAAATTCATAACCAACCTCTGAGTAACAAGTTGTTGAGTCTCTCGTCCTGACAGGAACTATTACCTCATTACGAACCAAATAACAATATTTTCTCTTTAATATGCTTCATATAATCTGATCACACTAATCCCAGATCAAATAATTTAGGTCCCACCTAGTACGAGCTGCTTAGGCAATAAGCCACCTCAGACACGACCAAAATCCTCATATGATTTCATAATGTGCCAACAAGCTACCAACTTGAATATGATAGGCGTCGAAATGCTCCTGGGTCATCCAAAACCCGATCCGGGCATACACCCAAGTCCAAAATCAACATACAAACCTATTGGATCCTTCAAATCCCGATTTTGAGGAATTAGACTCAAAAATTTAACCTTAGTCAATTTCTCCATTTTAAAGCTTCTAAAATGAGAATTCTCTCTCCAAATCAACTCTAAACTTCCTGAAATTCAATACTAATCACGCGTACAAGTCATAACACCGAAAGTGAAGCTATTCAAGGCCTCAAATCACCGTATAACATGCTAGTGCTCAAAATGACCGATCAAGTCGTTATATTTTCTTCGACTTAAATATACGATCGTCCTCAAATGTGTTAAGAACTACGCCGGGGTTGTCTAAAATTATTGTTTAACACTTAATTCACCTACCCGTGCCACCACAACTTAGTTGAGCATATTAGCTCGAGAAAGTCCGAAGATTCCTCTTTTGCTCAATCAAATTAGCCTTAGATCTCTACCGGAATTACTAATGATCTTTTGTTTTTGTTTTTGTTGTTGCTTTCCCTTTCCTTCTCTAAGCCAAGGGTTGATTGGAAACAACCTCTCTGCCCTTTTGGGTAGGGGTAAGGCCTGGCTACATATTACCCTCCCCAGACTCCACCTTGTGGGACTATACTGGGTAGTTGTTGTTGTTGTTGTTGTAAATTAGCCTTAGATCCAAATTTTAACATCCGATATTCTCTTCCAGGCCTTCCATCATACGAACACCGCATCAATCACTACACGATGCACCAATACATAATTGCATACCTTTGCTGAATCCACACTATACACCGTCTAACCCACATGACCGCAATAACATCCCTCTGAGAACAATATGCGAAATTCTACGAATCCAATGCTCACAACACACCTCATGACACATATAAGTCATGTCCAACTCTTGCAATACTTCCACGACGAAAGAGATGTGTAGAAATTCATAACCAACCTCTGAGTAACAAGTTGTTGAGTCTCTCGTCCTGACAGGAACTATTATCTCATTACGAACCGAATAACAATATTTTCTCTTTAATATGCTTCATATAATCTGATCACACTAATCCCAGATCAAATAATTTAGGTCCCACCTAGTACGAGCTGCTTAGGCAATAAGCCACCTCAGACACGACCAAAATCCTCATATGATTTCATAATGTGCCAACAAGCTACCAACTTGAATATGATAGACAAGAAAACGAAATATGGGAAGGACTATTCAACCTATGTAACTAACTAGACAACCGAAAATATTTTATGAACCTCGCTTAGAAAATGGGAAATAAAACACACAAGAATAGATATAGGGGACTGTACTCAACATCGCACTATTGCGGCTTGCAAACCGATCCAAACAACATACCCAAATATCGGCCACAAGCACGCTAAGTGCATAATACTATCCCTAGGGAGACAGATAGCGCCATACACTACAAAGCTCAAGCATAACTAAGGTAAGACATATGAACCGAATCTCGAGAGCCATTCTGCTCACATCACACCATCGCTACGTGAAACCTCAATACATATGAAATTTATCAAGCCTTACATGCGACCTTGCCCGCCTCTATGGACCACTGACTGCTTCTAGGGTCGCGCATATATGCCCCCATGTCCGCACCTGCGGACTCAGCCCATGCAGGCCAAATGTGCACCTGCGCCCAACGGGCCGCTTCTGCAGTGTCGCTCCTATGGCCATGTGCAAACGCACTAGAAGCCCTGCTGCTTCAGCAACTTCTCCACGTCCAAACTTGGTTCACTCATAGTCCGATTGGCAACCAAGGCCCCCGAGGCCTCGTCCAAAAATACCAACAAGTTTGGAAACATAAAATGAACTCACTCTCACCCTCGGAACGCAAATAACAACATTAAAACTAAGAATCACAACCCAAAACCAATAGAATCAACTTATGAACTTCAAGTTCTTCCAACTTACTCTGCACGCGATGAATCACACTTAAACTACTCGGAATGACACCACATTTTGCGTGCAAGTCTCAAATTGCCATACAAAACTATTTCCAGGCTCAGAATCCCAAACTAACCTCAATACCACCAAAACCTACTTCAAACAAAATTTAAAGAACCTTAAAACCTTCAATGTGCCAACTTCCGCTATTGAGCAGCAAAATGCTCCCGGATCATCCAAAACCCGATTGGAAAAAATGCCCAACTCCAAAATTATCATACAAACTATTATGACTTTCAAATCCCGGTTCAGAGATCGTTTACTCAAAATATTGACTCAAGTCAAACTTAGCCCTTTATAACCAATATTAAGGAACTAATTGTGTCGATTTCAACCAGAACCCCTCCAAATCCGAACTAACATCCCCGCAAGTTATAAAATAGTAAAAGCACATATGCAAAGTCTTATTTAGGGGAACCACGATCTGTTCGTGTCGTTACATAACATGTATTAGGAATAGCTAAAGTACTGTTAATACAAATATATTTGAATACATTGAATATAAAATAGTGAATATAGTAAATACAAAATATTGAATCTAATGAATATAACAGTAAAAAAAATATTGAAAGACACTAAATACAAAATTTAATACAACAGTAATATACAACTGAAAATTTATTCTAATTAATTGGGTTGATAATGAGGCATGTTAGAATCGATTTTGTTGAGTTATATTAAGAGCTATCATGCTAATTAATATTATTTTCGTTATTAGATAGCTGGACAGGCCTATTTTTAAGGTGATTGACGTTTTCATGAATACATGACACAAATACATATGAATACATGAGCGTACATCTGGATTGCTCTAATTTTAGGCGCTTTTTGTAGTTGTATTCATGAATACAGTAATGTGAATACAGTGAATACACTATCGTAATAACTGAATAGTAGATATAGGAAGTAATTATGTATATGATAACTATAAGAAATTAATAGCCACTATATAATAAAGGTTTCTAAAAATCATAAAGGCAAACGGGTCGATTTGCAACCCACCCCCTGCACGATATACGTGAGACCTAATTCAAATATGATTTTGCAAAATTATTTCTTCTTTCTTTATAACTATCATGCTTTAGTTTTTGTAACAACTCCATTTTAATTATTGTAACAACTACAGATTATTTTTTACATCTGTAATTGTCCAACAACTTTGCCTACCAAAAAACCTCCTTTTTTTCTGGGCGATTATTTTGTGTAATTTTAAACTTTCAGCTACGAGTGCACGTATTTGCTATAGAACCTTGGGGAGCAACTAGTCTTAACGATTTGTACTCAATAAGGTCGAAATCACTTTCAAGGCAGTTGCCTTCCCACGATACAACTTGTTTCTTTCTTGTTCTTGATCAATACTTATTATTTACTATTTTTCCCACAATAAAATATATTTAAATTCGGATATCTTAATTTTAATAAAATAAAATGAGTTCTAAGTCACATTTACATCATTTTGAGAAATTACTAATTCCGCGTTAAATATTAAAATCTGGCAAATGTGTAATTTTGGCCAAACCTTCTCTTGTTTGTTTATCTCGAAAACCCATTTCCAATGCGTCTTGTTAATTTAAATGTACTCAAATCTTTCTTACCCATTTCCAATGCGTCTTGTTAATTTAAATGTACTCAAATCTTTCTTCGTTCTTTCTTAGGGTGCTATTTTTATTTTTATATTTGGGTTGAAAGGGTGCTATTTGGATTTCACAATGTATACTCGTTTTTTGGATTACGTTTTTAACTTATACCTATTTTATAAAAAAATTACAAGTGTACCTACTTTTTTGCATAACTTTAGCATACGAGCTGAAGTAGCAAATATAATCACACAAAACTTCAGCATTCTAGTAGACGGGACTGAAGTAGCAAGTGTGCTGATAGTTTTTGTTTGTAATTGCTAAAGTTTTTATTTTTGTTTATTTTGTAACTGGCGAACTTCAGCTCTAGAGCTAAAGTTTTTGTTTTTGTAACTGACGAACTTCAGCTCTAGAGCTGAAGTTTTTGTTTGTGACTGACAAGTTTTTATTTTTGTAACTGACGAACTTTAACTCTAGAACTGAAATATTTTTTTTGTAACCGACGAACTTCAAATTTAGAACTGAAATTTTTGTTTGTAACTGATGAACTTTAGGTCTAGAGTCTTCTTCCCTTTATAATGATACTGTCACGAAAACATGAAAATAGCTGATTTACTATCACATAAAATATTCAATGGCAAGGATACCTCGTCTTATAACTCTCTAATCGGACCAATTATTTAGATGATTAGTTCAACAACTAAATCATCCAAAGGAACTGTTAATCGATATTTGCCATGCATTATCAAATAGGATCTGTCGTTTCCTCATTTAACAGATTATCTATTGCCATCATTCAATCAAGCAAAGTACCTTTAGTCACGAATTTTATAAAAAGATTGATGGCGGATATAATTTGAGGAGGAGAAAGAAAACTAAAATTATTTAAAAAATAGATACACATTAAAATTTTTAAAAATTTAAATATAAATTAAATAATGCGACCAAATAATGCCCACCAATTTTAACTTTAAAATAGACCATTGATTATGACCTGCCAATTTTCCTCTTTGCTTCCCTTGTTCGTCTGAGTTCGAGTCTCCCCAAGAGTAAGGTGGGTAGTTCTTGGAGGGAAGGATGCCGGGGGTCTATTTGGAAACAGCCTCTCTACCTTAGGGTAGGGGTAAGGTCTGCGTACACACTACCCTCTCCAGACCCCACTAAGTGGGATTATACTGGGTTGTTGTTGTTGTTGTTGCTTCCCTTGTTCGTCTGAGGAGGGCCCGCAAGAATGTGGTCTTTGACGAAATTTGCTTACCGTTTGCTTCTTTCTTAATCTCTGTCTACATTTACTATTTATCATCTCAATTATTTAATTTCTTCCTGAATTGAATAGCCACATGCACAAAGCCTATAAACTCTCGGTCTGTTTCAGCAGCCGAATTCATCGAACATTTCTCGCTACTCAATCAGAACCAGTGTTAAGCAGTCCCGTCCCAACTCAAGAAAACATCACCCGTTTAATTTTAGAACAAAAATCTGCAACTGAAGCTCTTCAAACCTTTAGATGGGCATCCGAGCTTCGCAATTTTACGCACAATCAGTCTACTTACAGAGCTTTAATCCACAAGCTCTGCAATTTTCGTCGTTTCAATACTGCCCAGGAGATGCTCGATGAAATGCCTAGCTCAATTGGGTCAACCCCAGATGAGGATATCTTCATCACTATTATACGTGGTCTTGGCCGCGCTCGAATGATTAAACAAGTCATTAAAGTTCCTGAGTTGGTGTTTAAGTTTGAAAAGAAGCCAACTCTAAAGCTTTATAATTCAATTCTTGATGTTCTTGTTAAGGAAGATATTGACATTGCTAGAGAATTCTATAGGATGAAAATGATGGGAAGTGGAATTCAGGGTGATGATTATACTTATGGGATTTTGATGAAAGGACTTTGCTTGACTAATAGGATTGGTGATGGGTTTAAGCTTCTTCAAGTGATGAAAACTCGTGGCATTACGCCAAATACTGTGATTTATAATACACTTATACACGCACTCTGCAAGAATGGGAAGGTAGGGAGAGCCAGGAGTTTGATGAGAGAATTGGTTGAACCAAGTGATGTGACTTTTAACATTTTGATATCTGCATATTGTGGAGAGCGGAACTTAGTACAGGCTTTGGTGATACTGGAAAAGAGCTTTAGTAAAGGGTATATTCCTGATGTAATTACGGTGACTAAAGTGGTGGAACTTCTTTGTAACGATGGACGTGCTTCAGAGGCAGTGGAGGTACTACAAAGTGTTGAGGAAAAAGGAGGAATTGTTGATGTTGTGGCTTATAACACGTTGATTAATGGGTTTTGTAGATTAGGTAATGTGAAAGTTGGTTGTCGTCTTTTGAAGGAGATGGAGTTGAAAGGATGCCTGCCAAATGCAGATACATATAATGGTTTGATATCTGGTCTCTGTGACACCAAGATGTTGAATTTGGCACTTGACATGTTCAATGAAATGAAAAGGATTGGGATAAATTGGAATTTTGTCACGTACGATACTCTTATCCATGGACTGTGTTCGAGTGGGAGAGTGGAAGATGGATTGAAGATCTTGGAATTAATGGAGGATGATAAAGGGGCTTCAGCATTTCACATTAGTCCGTATAATGGTATTATGTATGGTCTTTACAAGGAAAACCGTTGGGAAGAAGCACTTGCATTTTTAAGGAAGATGGAATATTTGTATCCACGAGCTGTGGATAGGAGCATGAGAATACTTGGTTTTTGTGATAATGGAAGCATTGATGAAGCAAGGAGGGTCTATGATCAGATGGTTGGGGAAGGTGTTATGCCAAGTGCTATTATTTATGCAAACTTAATTAGTGGATTCTGCAGCAAAGGATGTGTAAGAGAAGCACTTGAGCTGATGAATGAGATGATTGGGCATGGTTATCTTCCTGTTGCATCAACTTTCAATGCTTTGATAAGTCTGCTTTCCAGGCAGGGTAGAGTTGGAAAGGCGTCAAAGTTGATGGAGGACATCATAGGTAGAGGCTGTTTGCTGGACTACGGGAGCTACAGTCCATTCATTGATGTTTTTTGCAGCAATGGAGATTTCCACAAAGCATTTATGTTCTTTTTGCAAATGGTAGAAAAGGGTATAGTTCCTGATTACCATTCATGGAATAAATTGCTTCTGTGCCTTTGCCAACAAAAAACTTGGCTTGAAGGAAATAACAAGATCTGCCGTTTAAGCAGCCAACTGCAGGCTATTATACAGACATGATCTTTTACTATGTATGGGCTGTTTGGCGTAGCGTTCATTGTGATCTTTTCAAAGCCTTGGTAGTTGGTATTTTCCGTGAAAAATTGGTCAAACAAAATATACTCTAAGGATAAACACCATCATCTTATCCCTAGAATTACCATATCAATCATCAAAAACAAAAACTAGATGTAGAAGCGTACCTGAATCCATGAGACTAAGCATGTTTATTTTCAACTAATACAACTGAAAAATAAGTCCAGAGTGAAAAATAAACTAAATACTTTAGTTCTGCATAAATAACCTCGAGTATGTGTTCGAAACGATAACTTGAATGTTAAACTGAAGTCCACAATTGTTTATATATAGAGAACATTTAAGATGTTACAAACTCCCACTAAAACTGGATATTCTCAAATGACATGACATCCATATGAGCAGTATGCCCATGAAACACTTTGAGTAATAACCCAGTAATAGCAATCAATAAAAAAATTAGTTACCAAAGTAGTTGCTTTTAATTTTTAAACACTCGAGAAAAAAGAAGCTTGAAGATTCGGTAAACAATAGGAATTGATGCTGAAGAAATGAAAAATAAGTTCTTTTAGAATTCTCTTTTATTCTTAAGATTCGAAAATATTTTTATCTTCTCTACAGCTCTGAAATTTCTCTTCCAAAATACTTTTCTCTGTCCCTGATTAATTACCAGACTTCTGTTATATATACACAAGTGCAAGACTACTACCTAATTATTATTACACACTATTTTTAATTGCCAATCAGAAAAGCAATCAAACATGGGTCCTGCTGTCCCCACTCTCTTTAACTTTAATAATTACTGTCCCCACCCACTTGACATTGTCCCCTAACTTTTCAAATCTACTATTTGTCTTAATTCTTGTCTATTAATAATTGAGGGTCTCACATTCCCCAAGTTACTCCTTAAATTATGCCAAAAATAACAGCAGTCGGATCAATCATCAAACCCAAACCCTTAAGTAGAGCCCACTCAATTATTTCAAAATTTCAAGTCCAAATTACCCTCCTGGAATCACTAAAACTACTAAGCTATCTAATCCCGTTCTTATCTGAATTAAGCCGAACAGCTATAACCAAACTCCTAATCAAATTCAACAATTAACTAATTAACACATGAAACCAATTTTCAGACAAATTCTACAATTAATCTTATGAACAAACTCATAATTAACAATATTTAAGAATCACTTTAACAAAATCAAATTCACATCAGAATCAAACTTAACAAAACAATCAAGTAGATTCAAAACACTAAACTCAATAATCAATTGAGCTTTAAATTAAATCTAAAAACATTTCAATTAGGATTAAAGATGCGAGTGATTGAACTATAACATTTCTATTTTAAAAACTTAAACAAAATAATAAACAAATTTCCTAAACAATCTCGAACCATTTTGAACAACAAATCATGAAGATAATCAAACAAACATACAAAAATTTTGAATCTGAAAATACCAATAAAATATGGACAAGAACAAAATTTAAATCGACTAACCGGATCGAAATAACGATGAATTCGAACGGAAACAAATCTGCACGGATTTTTCTTAAACCAAAAATAGCTCGAATCTGCCTGAAATCTCAACAACATTGAGTATATCTAATACTGTTTGGTAGCAGAATCCTTTCAATAAGCTCTACTTCAAAAGGTAAGTCTCACAAAGCCATCGCTCAGTGTTTGAGGACCAAAACGATTGAACCGTTAGTACCACAAATAGAACATAAAAATTAAAAATAGAGCTTGTGAGATAGGCACTTCTTAACCATGTTAACAAGAGTTTGGAGTAGAAGAAGAGCTAACTAATTATGAGAGTAGAAGCGACAGCTTCAGGGTTTGTTTGGTCGGAGCTACTGCGATTGTGAGGGGCTGGTGCGACGGCTGTTTGGTCGGTGGTGGTCGGAGGCAGCGCTGGTCGACGACGTGGGGGAGGGAGGGCTGGCGAGGAAGCTGGGCGACGAATGTTTGGTCGCTGGTGGTCGGAGGCAGCGCTGGTCGACGACGTGGGGAGGGGGGCTGGCAAGGAGGCTGGGCGACGGCTGTTTGGTCGCTGGTGGTCGGAGGCAGCGCTGGTCGAAGTGGCGGCTTCATGAAGAAGATGATGAAGCCATGGTTATGGGAGATGAGTTGTTGCTCGAGCATGATGGAGGTGGTCGTTATGGCTGCTTAAGGGTCTGTTTGGCGTGGGAGTTGGCAGCCATGGGTGTGGGTGTTGTGAGGAAGATGAAGAAGAGGGGGTGGGGTGTAAGGGTGTGACGACTAGGGAGTGTTGTAGGATTTTAGGGTTTGAATTTTAAGGAAATGAAGTGAAAAATGAAAGAAAGGGGGTCTTTTGGGTTATGGGGTGGACCGGGTCGGGTCATGGGTCATGGAGTGGGTCGTTGGGTGTTTTGGGTTGGGTAGAATTAGCTTGGGCTTGGGGTTAATTCAAGAATTGGCCCAATTCCGAATTTGTTCTTCTCTTTTTTTTCAAGTACCTAAGGTCAGTTATGCAGGGGATCGGGGAGATCGACGAGGATGTCACACACCGTATAGGGGTGGGTTGGATGAAGTGGAGGTTAGCGACGGGAGTCCTGCGTGACAAGAAAGTTCCACCTTTACTAAAAGGTAAGTTTTATAAAGCAGTGGTTAGGCCTGCAATGCTGTATGGGACCGAGTGTTGGCCGGTTAAGAACTCACACACCCGGAAGATGAAAGTAGCAGAAATGAGGATGTTGAGGTGGATGTGCGGGCATGCAAGGATGGATAAGATTAGAAATGAATATATTAGAGAGAAGGTGGGTGTGGCCCTCATAGAGGACAAGATGCGAGAAGCAAGACTCAGATGGTTCGGGCACATTCGGAGGAGGAGCACTGATGCACCGGTGAGAAGGTGTGAGCGACTGGCTGTGGTAGGCATGAGAAGAGGTAGAGGAAGACCTAAGAAGTATTGGGGAGAGGTGATAAGGCGGGACTTAGCGCGTCTTAGGATTACTGAGGACATGGCCCTTGATAGGGGATTGTGGAAGTCGAACATTAAAGTTATAGGTTAGGGGGAAGTTGTGGATAATTCCACAGCGTACTAGAGTGATATTAGCTAGTTAGGAGGTAATCGTAGGAGGTTATTGATCAGTACATGGAGTTATTTATTGGATATTAGTATACCTTTCATCTATTTCCTATTTCGTATTTCTTATATTTCTTATACTGCTGCTATTTTATTATTTTGTGTTATGTTGTTATTTTATGTTATTTTTAGTATGAGTCTATTGATAGTACTAATGCATCGTTTTTTGTTGATGTCTTGAGCCGAGGGTCTCCTGGAAACAGCCTCTCTGCCCCCCGGGTAGGGGTAAGGCCTGCGTACATATTACCCTCCCAGACCCCACTTGTGAGATTATACTGGGTTGTTGTTGTTGTTGTTGTTGTTGTTGGTAAAGTTAAAAGTGAAGTTAAAAATAATTATCACACAAAATTAAACGTCAATTAAAATCAAATCGCACAATTTAGACATTAAATGCTAAAAAATGCAAAAATACATACTTTTGTGATTATATACATATTTTTTTTAAAAATAAACTTAATTATTCTTAATTATAACTTTAATGCAACATATTTTTATATTTTTCTTTAGTTAAGCAAATAAATATGAACATATGATTGCAAATAATATAAGAAAAATAACACAAAATTCACAATAATTGCAAGTATACTAAAATTGTTTTATTTTGAATCTTTGGGAGTATTTCTCTTATAGGGCAAAAATCACGTGCTTACAGACGTAATAACAGGACAGCGGACCGGAGCCTCGGACGTAAACTCAACTCTCAACCTCGATACTCCATTACTCCCGAACTACACTAACCTGATTCCTGTTTAGCCCAGGATATGTAGGTAACCTCTGAAGCAGGGTGCGGTCAAAACTTTTCAAAATGCTTCACAATGGAATACTCGAACAGGTAAAAATCCCTCATTACTGCTCACTTATCTTTGCGCTGAAACTCTTCGTGTTCCCAAGCAAAGAGGGGCAGCTGTGAAAACGTCATTTTTACCCTATATATGAGTTATTCCCATAACATTCCAAATAAAATAATTTTACAAATTTTGTTGAATTTTGTGTTAAATAATAATAATAATAATAATAATATGCATTTGCATTTAGAAATTTAATTTCACATTATAGTACTAATTAGTATCAATTTGTTTTAGAACAAAATGTAAAGAAAATAACAAAAATGATCCATCTTGCATTTTTAGTTTAAAGATGTTTTAATTTGCATTTTTATTAATGGATAGGAAATTAGATTTTAGTGTCAATTTATTTTTTTAAGCATTTTAATAAAATTAAAAAAATATAAAAAATATAAAAGAAAAATAAAAATAACGAAGAACAATTACAAAATAAATAAAATAAGTGAAGTGTCTTAGTAAGAGACCCAAATTGGGCCATTTTTCCCTAAAACCTGGCCCAAATCAACCCAGACCCATGCCCTAACTCATATATATACCCGACCCGCCAACCCTCTCCCTGCCGAATTTGACGTCCAAGTTTGAAGCCTTCTTTCACCCCTTCCAGTCTTCTCCACCCCTCACCAAGCACCTTTTGCTCTGACTTTGTGGGTGTGTGGACTATGTGTTGATTGTGGGAACTACATTTACATTTTCTACATCCACATGTCCGGTCCAGTTACATTACCTGATGAATATACCATGATCAAAACTATTTGTGAAGATGAGCCAGTGACATGAATTTGTGTCGAACAAACATAAAGTTTTTTTTTTTTTCACAAGTTAGGTAATTGGGAAATAAATTAGATGAAATAATTGGTGGTTGATGTTTTTATTCTAGAGAATGATTAGTGGTTTTTTTTACAGAACAAGTATAGTGGGTTCTTTTAATAGGTTCTGTAGGTTGTACACTGTGAAGTTCATTTGCAAACATTGTGTTTGATTTTAAAAAATTGGTCTGCGTGTCCTTTTGAGTGTTGGAGTGCAGAAGCGGGCTACAGACTTAGATTGTCAAATTTTATGGTGGTTTATCATGTGTTAGTGCAGGAAGGGTCTGAGACTATCTTTGACATGGATTGAGGAACTAATAGTGAATAGAGCAGAAGTTCTTTACTAACAAGAGCAGAAGAACCACAGCCGGCTAATTGCAATAAGTTTTCTTCCAGGAAGAAATATTCCAACTGCAGTGCTTGTAGCAGAAGGTGGTGGAAAGGAGTTTAAATTTTTTAATTAATTGGAATGACTAGAGTGTGTTGGCTTCGTGGAAGGAATCTCCACCTCTAACCACGAGATTGGGAATTAGAATCACCAATCACCACTGTTGTTCCTTAGGGGGTCTCAGCGAGTAGTCCTTATCAATAAAAAATGATTTAATTAATCAGAAAGCCCCACATTTGTTTCTCTTCACTAGACATTAGAGGCTATCAAGAAGATTAGAAAAATTGGAGAAGGCTTGAAATATTTAAGATCTTCTGATACCATGTAAAAAGAAATGCACTTTGGACCTAACTTAACCTCAAAGAAGCTAGCAGACGAATTGAGGAGCCGAAGACCATAAAATGAGACAACTGCCCTTTCCTTCAAATTCTTTTGAGAAAGTCTTTTCCTTTCGTTTTTACAACTTTATAACACCAGGTATTTTATCGTAAATTTTCTTCAATTTCTTTGTCCTTACATTTTGTATCATGCTTATTTGCTTTATTTCCGCATTGCGCTCAAAGCCCTAATAGACCTAAGAGCTTTTTGCGCTTTCTCCTTTGATAACACTAGTAGAACATTGTCAAAGGTAATTTTTGAACCAGCAACTTGTTAGGCCATTCGCTGTTATCTGATATGAGTAGGTTTTTTTTAAATACAAATGATTGACGAGTGTTTTTCTCTTTTGTTGGTTCAGGGTAATCAATTTGACTACAACTGGTTGAAGGATTGGGTCACCTTGGAAAAATGAAGTAATGTCTTTTCTTATTATGTAAATTCTATTTCCGATACATCTTGCATTCACTTAAAACTCAAATTCAGGTGCTAATAAATGTCATGTAGACAAGATGGAGAAAAGAAATATTGTACAGATATTACTTTCCTAACTTTCCTATAAGTTGCGTGCAGTTGACTGAATGTGCTTTTTAGCCCCAAATCCTATGTGTTCATGCTTGTTCATGTATCTTCCCCAACGTATTTAATACATTGAGTGAATTATTGCAAGCACATTTCTTTTTGGGGTATGGGGTGACGCTAAATGTTGTGTTTGCATCATGATTTTAGTAGTGGTTTGACCTGTTCTTTCTGAAAAAACAGAGCTTATTTGTTTGCTTGCATTAGTATTGTTAGTAACGAAAATTTAATTGCTTTGAACATTTTGTCGTGGTGTAGAAGGAAAGCACATGTACAGTCGACTGAGGAAAATTTGGAAGAAAATGAGGCAAATAAATCAGCGAGGCAGAAAATAACTGAACCAAAGATACACCGCATGATCGCTGTTGATGGTATGTTCATGAAATTAATTCTTCTTTTTTCTTCGTACCCGTTTATCTCACTTGTCAATTTTCTATGTCATGCAAGCTTTATAGATAGATCAAATAATGGGTGTTGTCTTCCTGCTTTGCACATGCTGATCAATCTTTTTGAAAAACTTTTGATGCTTGATATGTTTATAGATAGATGAAAATAGATTTAGTGTATTGACTTGGTTTTATGCATTTGCTAGTCTTCTTTTGATTTATGCACTCACTGATCTTCCTTATTTTTCCCCCTTTTGTTTGCTTCCATTAGAGATGATTTGGGAGGAAATATCTTAAGATTTGAACTTATTTGGATCAATTGGCAGTAGTCTTGGAAATATTATAGAAGTTTCTTTATGTGGTGCTTATACTCTTTGAGTTAATTTTGTTCATCCTGATGCATCTTGTATCTCTGTTGTTTAATTTGCTTTTATTGATATTTAGGTCAAGGTGATTGTTTATTTTTCTCAAATTCCAAATCCCAAAGTTGATGTGTAGTCTTCTCGGTATCTCTACACCTTTGAAGTTTCTCATTGGGCGCTAAACCTTTTATAATGTTGTCACGACCCCAACTCCGGTCGTGATGGCGCCCAGCTCACTGCTAGGCCAACCCGACCAATCAACTGAAACACGGAGCTATCAGCTCATAGTTAACCCTTTTTAGCATAACAGTGATAGAATGATACCGAAGAAATATGCAAACACCGGGATTAGACATCCCAAACCAGTAAGCGACACCTGCTTTGCTTTTGCGAAGATCACCCAAATGTCACTTTCCGCTTCTGCGGCCTTTTGTTCGCACCCGCGATGCCGCTTCAACGGAATGAGCTCCGCTTATGCGAAACTCCAATGTCCAGCCTCCAAGCGCTTCTACGCACAGAAGTCCGCTTTTGCGGACTCGCCTCCGTGTCTTCTTTTCCGCAGGAGCCAAAATAGCAGCAGTCAGGTATATCAGACCTGCTTCAAACTCCAAAATCCTAGTTTCGCCTTCCGAAAATAAGCCGAGCCCCTCGGGACCTCAACCAAAAATACAATTCTACTCTAAATCATCATACGAACTTATTCCAATCATAAAAACACACCCTTACACACGGAAATCATCAAATCAAGGCGAATTCAAGCCTAAGTTTCAAGTAGAACTTCCGAAACTTACATTTTATCAAAAAACCCGATCAAACGATGTCCGAATGACCTGAAAATTTGAAGCCATATCCAAAATCACTTAACAAAGCTACTGCAACCGTCAGAATTCCATTCTGACTCCCGGATCAAAATCTCACCTATCGATCGGATTCCGCTAAAATTCCAACTTAGCCAATTCAAGCCTATTTCTACACCGGACCTCCAAATTCAATTCCGATCGCTCCTCTAAGTCACAAATCACCTCCCGGAACTAACCGAATCATCAGAATTTGATTCCGAGCCCTCTAACCACATAGTCAACTCCAGGTTGACTTTTCATAAACCAACTTCATTTCAAAAGGCTATATGCCTCATTTTCAACCAGAATCACTCCTAACTCACCCGATAGAGTCTAGCACCGATATAGAAACATGAAATACATAAATGAAGGGGTAACGGGGTGGTAATTCTCGCGACGACGGGCTGTTTCGTCACATTCTCCCCCACTTATGCAAATGCTCGTCCTCGAGCGGGTCAACAAACATACCCGAAGACTCAAATAAGTGAGGATATCTGCTCCGCATCTCCCGTTCGATCTCCCAAGTGGCCTCCTCCACGGGTCGACCTCTCCACTGAACCTTTACTGATGCAATGTCCTTGGATCTCAATTTCCTCACCCGATGACCCAATATAGCTATAGGCTCCACATCATAGATCAAGTCATCATCAAGCTGAATAGTGCTAAAGTCCAACACATGCGATTGGTCACCTATATATTTCCGGAGCATGGATACGTGGAACACTGGATGAACTCTTGATAGACTGGGTGGCAAAGCAAGCATATAGGCCACCTCTCCAAATCTCATGACGCCTTTCATAGGCGAAACCTTCAGTAAGACCTTCTCACCCACAGAATAAGACACATCCCGAACCTTCCGGTCCGCATAACTCTTCTGGCGCGACTGAACTGTGCAAAGTCTCTCCTGAATCACCTTCACCCTGTCCAAAGCATCCTGGACTAACTCTCTCCCTAACAACCTTGCCTCACCGGGCTCAAACCAACCAACTGGAGATCTACACCGTCTCCCATATAAAGCCTCATACGGCGCCATCTGAATACTGCAAACTCTGCGAGAGGCAAATAGTCAGCCCATGAACCACCGAAGTCAATAACACAAGCTCTTAACATATCCTCTAAGATCTGAATAGTACGTTCGGACTGTCCGTCCGTCCGAGGATGGAATGCTGTACTCAACTCAACCTGGGAGCCCAACTCTCTCTGAAATGTCCTCCGGAACTGTGAAGTAAACTGAGTACCTCTGTCTAATATGATAGAAATTGGGACTCCATGCAATCTAACGATCTCCCGAATGAATATCTCGGCTAATCGCTCCGAGGAGTACGTAGTACACACATGAATTAAGTGAGTTGACTTGGTCAGCCTATCCACAATCACCCAAACTGAATCAAACTTCCTCGCTGTCCGAGGGAGTCCAGTAACAAAGTCCATCGTGATCCTTTCCCACTTCCACTCGGGAATATCAATACGCTGAAACACGCCACCGGGCCTCTGATGCTCGTACTTGACTTGCTGACAGTTGAGGCACCGTGCTACATGTTTAACAATGTCCATCTTCCTCTTCCTCCACCAATAATGCTGTTTCAAGTCTTGGTACATCTTCGCGGCACCTGGATGGATAGAATACCGCGAGCTATGGGTCTCCTCCAATATCAACTCACGAAGACCATCCACATTGGGCACGCATATCCGGCCCTGCATCCTCAATACACACTATCAATAGTGACATCATGTGGTCAGAGACGGCGAATCTGGTTAGGGAGGCAGCGCGGGATGTGCTTGGGGTAACCAAAGGCTATCTAGGCAGACATCAGGGCGATTGGTGGTGGAACGACGTAGTGCGAGGAAAAGTAGAGGTGAAGAAAGCTGCTTTTGCGAAGTTGGCAGGGAGCACAAGCGAGGAAGAAAGGCGGGTGAACAGAGAGAGCTATAAGGTGGCAAGGAAGGAAGCGAAATTGGCTGTCACGGAGGCTAAAAACGCGGCTTTTGGTCGCATGTACGAGGAATTGTGGGAGAAAGGCGGGGACAAGAAGTTATTCCGGTTAGCCAAAGTAAGGGAAAGGAAGGCGTGAGACCTGGACCAGGTTAGGTGCATCAAGGATGAAGTTGGTAGAGTCCTGGTGGGGGAGTCTCAAGTCATACAGAGATGGCAGGCGTACTTCCGAGACCTTCTCAACGAGGAGGGGGACCAAACCATAGAACTAGGGGAGCTGGGGCATTCGGAGCGTCATAGAGACTTAGGGTACTGCAAGCGCATTAGGGTGGAAGAGGTCGTGAGGGCTTTGCGTAGGATGAGTAGAGGTCGAGCGACCGGGCCAGACGAAATCCCGGTGGAGTTCTGTAAATGCATGGGTAAGCCTGGAGTGGAGTGGCTCACCAGGTTGTTCAATGCGATCTTCGGGTCCAAAAGGATGCCGGAGGAGTGGAGGTGGAGTACAGTGGTGCCCTTGTATAAGAACAAAGGGGATATCCAGTGTTGCAACAACTATAGGGGCATCAAATTAATAAGCCACACCATGAAGGTTTGGGAGCGGATGATCGAGGCCAGAGTAAGGGAGTCGACATCTATTTCCGTGAACCGGTTCGGTTTTATGCCGGGCCGGTCCACTACAGAAGCTATCCACCTTGTCAAGAGATTGGTGGAATAGTTCATGGATATGAAGAAAGACCTGCACATGGTGTTTATCGACTTGGAGAAGGCGTATGACAAAGTCCCTAGGGAGGTACTATGGAGGTGCCTGGAGGCTAAGGGCGTGCCGGAAGCCTACATCAGAGTAATCAAGGACATGTACGATGGAGCTAAGTCCGGGGTCAGGACAGTGGGTGGCGACTCAGACCATTTCCGGTGGTTATGGGGCTCCATCAAGGATCTGCGCTTAGCCCCCTCTTGTTTGCCTTGGTGATGGATACTTTGACGCGGCATATTCAAGGGGATGTTCCTTGGTGTATGCTATTTGTTGATGACATAGTCCTGGTAGACGAGACGAGGGTCGGTGTTAACGAGAGGCTAGAGGAATGGAGACAGAATCTTGAGTCTAAGGGGTTTAAACTAAGCAGGTCTAAGACAGAATATCTGGAATGCAACTTTAGCGCTGAGTCGAGCGAAGTGGGAGGGAGCGTGATAATTGGATCTCAGGCCATAGCCAAGAAGGATAGTTTCACGTACCTTGGATCGGTGATCCAGGGGGACGGAGAGATAGACGGGGATGTCACTCACCGTATAGCGGCGGGGTGGTCGAAATGGAGGCTTGCATCAGGAGTCTTGTGTGATAAGAAAGTGCCACAGAAACTCAAGGGGAAGTTTTATAGAGCTGTGGTTAGACCTGCCATGCTGTATGGGACTGAGTGTTGGCCGGTGAAGGAATCTCATGTTCGGAGGATGATGGTTGCGGAGATGAGGATGCTTAGGTGGATGTGCGGGCTCACCAGGTTAGATAAGATTAGGAACGAAGTTATTCGGGAGAAGGTGGGGGTGGCCCCAGTGGATGAGAAGATACGAGAGGCGAGACTTCGGTGGTTCGGGCATGTGCGGAGGAGAAGCCCCGACGCCCCGATGAGGAGTTGTGAGTGGCTAGTGGTAGTCGGTGTGAGGCGAGGCAGAGGGAGGCCTAAGAGATACTGGGGAGAGGTAATTAGACAGGACATTGCCAGGATGCGAATTTCCGAGGACATGACCCTTGATAGGAAAGTCTGGAGGTCTAGTATCAGGGTTGTAGGATAGGGGCTTCTAGATTTTTCATACTCCTTTCCCGGGATGTGAGGCGTGGTAGGGCCGCCCATAGATGATTAGTTTGTGTTCTCTTTTGGTAGTCATTTCGGGTAGTTACTGTTTTGATATCTTTGCATGCCTATTTTTTTATGGTACATATACATCTTATGTTTAAATAATTTTTATGAGGTGTATGCTGGAGTAACTAATGCGGTTTTCGTTTTTGTTTGCCTTTTTTTCCATGCGCCGAGGGTCGATTGGAAACAGCCTCTCTGCCCTCTCGGGTAGAGATAAGGCCTGTCTACATATTACCCTCCCCAGACCTTACCTTGTGGGAATATACTGGGTTGTTGTTGTTGTATCAATAGTGATATCTCTAGCATCATCATGCTGAACTCTGTGCTTAAGGACAAGCAAGTGTGGATCATCATACTGGCGCTCACGAATACGATCATGTAAAGAAGACCGAGAGACAACACAAGCCAACACCCTGATGTGCTCTGAAATGTCTAACCTCACTAGCCGATTGGCTAACGCTTGAACATTATAAGCAAATGATCTCTCCCCAACTGGAATATATGCCAAGCTGTCCATATTGACCGCCTTTCAGCTCAAAGCATCGGCCGCTACATTGGCCTTCCCAGGATGATATAGAATAGTAATGTCATAATCCTTGAGCAACTCAAGCCATCTCCGCTGTCTTAGTTTAAGATTCTTCTGTCTGAACAAATGCTGGAGACTACGATGATCGGTATACACCTCACAGGACACGCCGTACAAATAGTGCTTCAAAATCTTCAAGGCATGAACTATGACAGCTAGCTCTAAATCATGAACATGGTAGTTCTTCTCATGAGGCTTCAACTGCCGAGAAGCATAAACAATCACTCTACCCTCCTCCATCAATAATCAACCTATCCCCACTCTCGAGGCATCACAATATACAGTATATGAACCTGAAGCTGATGGCAACACTAATACTGGAGTTGTGGTCAAAGCTGTCTTGAGCTTCTAAAAGCTCTCCTCGCACTCATCCGACCACACGAATGGTGCACCCTTTTGCGTCAACTTAGTCAAAGATGAAGCAATGGATGAAAATCCCTGAACAAACCAGCGATAATACCCCGCCAAACCAAGGAAACTCCTGATCTCTGTAGCTGAGGACGGTCTAGGCCAACTCTGCACCGCCTCTATCTTCTTCGGGTCAACCTGAATACCATCACAAGACACCACATGACCAGAAATGCTACTGACTCGAGCCAAAACTCGCACTTGGAGAATTTAGCATACAACTTCTCATACAACTTCTCCTCCCTCAACCTCTGCAACACAATGCTCAAATGCTGAGTGTGCTCCTCCTGGCTACGGGAGTTGACTAGAATATCATCAATGAACACGATCACGAAGAATCCAAGTATGGCCTGAACACGCTGTTCATCAGATGTATGAATGCTGCTAGGGCGTTGGTCAGCCCAAAAGACATCACAAGGAACTCATAGTGACCATATCTAGTCCTGAATGCAATCTTCATAATATCAGAGTCCCTGATCTTCAACTGATGATAGCCTGAACGAAGATCAATCTTAGAAAACACCCTCGCACCGTGTAACTGATCAAACAAATCATCAATGCACGGTAGAGGGTACTTGTTCTTCACTGTTACCTTGTTCAACTATCTATAATCAATACACATCCGCATAGAACCATCTTTCTTCTTAACAAACAACACTGGTGCACCCCACGAGGACACACTAGGGCGAATGAATCCGTTATCCAAAAGCTCCTGAAGCTGTTCTTTCAATTCCTTCAGCTCAGCTGGTGCCATCCGATAAGGAGGAATAGAAATGGGCTGAGTGCCCGGCACCAAGTCAATACCAAAATCGATGTCCCTGTCCGGTGGCATACCCGGCAGGTCTGAGGGGAATACATCTGGAAAGTCCCTCACAACAGGTACAAAATCAATACTAGGAGACTCAACTCCCACATCCCTCACAAATGCTAAATACGACAAACACCCCTTTTCAACCATTCTATGAGCTTTTAAGAATGAAATAACACGGCTACGGACGTAATCAGTCGAACCCCACCACTCAATCTGAGGAATACCAGGAATAGCCAATGTAACTGTCTTGGCATGACAACCCAATATAGCATGGCACGGAGACAGCCAGTCCATGCCCAATATCACATCGAAGTCCACCATCCCTAACAATAACAGATCCACCTAGGTCTCCACACCCCTAATAGAAATAACACATGATCTATAGACATGATCCACAATAATCGAATCACCCACTAGGGTGGATACATGAACAGGCAAATCAAGACGACCACGGGTCACACCTAAATGATGTGCAAAATAAGAAGACACGTACGAATATGTGGACCCGGGATCAAATAGAACAAAGGCATCTCTGTGACAGACAGAAATGATACCTGTAATCACTGCATCAGAGGCAACTACATCACGCTTGCCGAGGAGTGCATAGAATCGTGCCTGACCCCACCTAGAAGCCATGGCAATACTTTATTGAGAACATTCCATCTCTCCTAGCCTCGCACTTTCACAGGTCCTAGCTAGCATGTATTCAACAATCTCCCAATCTCATAATTCACCATAAACCACAGGTTCAGTTAGCTCACTCCTTTTATTTCTTCTAGATCTATAGTATTATCAGCTCTATCTAGCTTAAGAACCTGTATATGTTTGGAAAAGAGATACGTATCCTCAAAAACTATGTGACCTCGAAAACTGACTCTACCTGCATCCCCTACACAACCATTTTCACTTCCAAGACTTTGTGCTAAATGTTTATATACTTACGACGTAATTTGTTGTTGTGCTTTTAACTTTAAATCTATATCAAAAAAAAAATCTCTTAAACTACAATCAAAGATAGTTAATGTAGTTACCCGGTTGTTATTTTCATCAATGAGTAAATACCCAAAGTTCTCTGAATCTTTTTCATCAAACTCAAATAACGAAATTTGTTCCATGTCCTCAATTTTGTCAAAGGTCATTGTCATCTTTTTCCCCTCAAGTAGTGGAACAATTTCTGCGTCCACTGTGCAGATTATCTGAACAATCATAAAATAAATTATAAAAAAAGTTCACAATGCAGGCAACAATTATCAAATAAATAAGAAAACACAATTCACTGAGATTTCCAACTAACATGTTTAGACTTCTTATCAAAACCCTTGTAAGCTTTTCGAAGATGAAGTGACAAATTACAACCAATAGAATCTTGTTGCTCGAGAAAATAACGATGCCCCTAACAAAGTTTTAGTGAAAAATAGGGTTTAGAATAAAAAATATCTAAGGAAATAAAATAAACAACTCATCAAAATAGATAAATTACCTGCACAAGCCCATCATCAAATAACTTCATTATACAAGGACCTAATGGAGTCAACTTATGAGAATATTTTCTTTAGATTCATAGTTAAATACTATTAAGACTCCGGACATACCAATTTTTCGAAAAATGTTATGCATCAAATTGTTCCCTTCAAAGTCACTAAACACCGACTGTTACATTATAAAAGTGTAAAGCAATTTATAGACTATAGCATCAACTAATCAGTTTAATGAATGATAATTCATTTTATTATGTACTACCTGGGAAAAACCCGAATAATCGCACTTGAAAAGAACATTCAAGATCCTAGTAATCGTAGAAAAAATATTGGCAGGAAAAATATCAGGATGAAAATCAACAATATTTATTGCGGTGACATCGGGCGGAGTGATTAACCGAAATAAACTAGCTAAAGAACGCAACCCATGAAGAGTCTCCGTATAACTATCATCTTCATCCTGTTAAAGAAAAAATCGTAAAATCAGGTTTACTTAGGGCAATTCAAGCAAGTACATCAACTTAAATATGTTGATTATTGAAAAAATTAACAACATACCCAGTATATTCCCATACATGGGGCCCGGGGAGGGTAGTGTGTATGCAGACTTTACCCCTACCTAGTGAAGGTAGAGATGCTGTTTCCAATAGACCCTCGGTGTTGAAAGAAATAAGGTTAATATAATTTTTTTTGTTACAACTCAGTTTCGATTATTCTTGTAGCATGACATATAAGTTAAGATCATACAACAACAACAACAACAACCCAGTATAATCCACTTAGTGGGGTCTGGAGAAGGTAGTGTGTACGCAGACCTTACCCCTACCCTGGGGTAGAGAGGTTGTTTCCAAATAGACCCCCGACATCATTCCCTCCAAGAACTTCCCACCTTGCTCTTGGGGAGACTCAAACTCACAACCTATTGGTTGGAAGTGAAGGTTGCTTACCATCAAAGCAACCCCTCTTGTCATATAAGTTACTTAAACTTTATATGATAGTTTAATTGCCAGTAAATTATTAAAACAAAGTAAATTAGCCAACGTGGAGAATTATTGGATTTGGCTTATTTTTATGAATCATGAATCAATAATGCACTACAAGCACGTTATATTATTTTACTTTGCTTGCATAAACTAAGAATTGAAAAATAATATTGCTATCATTAAACAAATAATCACAGATTATTAAGCCAATATTCGGGGTAATTTTATTCAATATAACCTTTAATGTGGATGGCGAAACATCATACACTGTCCCATATAATTGAATAATTTGAATGTCTATCACCTGAACAAATGCACTGGTAGGTTGGACACAATTTGTTGTAAACTTTGTCTGCATAAAATGAGGCAAGAAATAAAAGAAATTTTGTACTGAATCATTCATTTTTTACCGTGCTAGTCAACAACAATGTTCACATAATTCGGAAATCAATTCTTTTTCTCTAAAAATAAACAAGGGGAATCAACATTGTGAGAACTCACCTAAGAGCATCTCGTATTGATTTGGACTTGTATCTTAATGGCCTTCATCTTTGGGATCAATTCTGTTAGACGTTAAAAACAATGATGTATATGCTATATTGTTTGTATTATATGAATGACCATATTTGGGCTTGATTCAAGTGACAAGTATTGCTGTAGTCATACTCGTTTGGCATTAAAATTTCAAGATGATGTTCTCCAATTGCACGAAAAAAGAAGAAGAGGTAAACGAGAACCCTCGTAAGAAAAATAGAAGGCAACAAATGAAGCAGATTATACATCAAGCTTTAATTCTTGTATACCAAAAAATTGTTAAATATTCTTCACTCTAAATTTAATCAACATCTCAACAACAGTTTAACTGCATCAAAATCCTTTTAACTTAAAAATAGTGAATTACAGTATGCCGTCACCAAATATAAAAAGCTCAAACACATTATGAGTCACCCAAATGCCTAGCTGCATCAGGATCTACAGCCTTATCTGCACCAACCATAAGAAATAACATTATGTCCAAATGGAGATTAAATGATAGAGATTGTTAGTCATAACAAAAATTGAAGGGAAGCAGTCAAACTAAACCTGAAGACGTTACATCACTACTTGCTATAGTACTCATGCTTGCACTAACCAAATTTCCCCTCCCCCCCCGAAAGAGGTCAGCCAGATATTTAAAAATTTCCAGCCACATACAGGGATTAGTAGACGCTTAATCAAGTTACTAACTACAATTCTAGAAAGCTACGAATGCATCTCCAGCGAGATGCCTTTTGTTAACATGCACACAATCAATCACAATAATTATGCATACGTTGTGAATCACTAAATGCAGAAAGGACATGTGTCATTTAATCAGTAGGCTCCAGATAAGACCTCACCTTTTGATATATTCTTTTGAAAATACCAAATGCATTTTGACATGTAGAAAATGTCAATCACATAAGTTAATAGATATCCTAAAATATGCTTCTCCTGTAGACTAACAAGCATGGAGGAGAATATTGATTCTATCAGTTGAAAATATAGTTGAATAAAATAAAGTATATTCTGTCTATGCAGCATCCCGTCAAAGTAGGTAAAAATCATGGGTTCATGCTCCCATGTGAGGGGGTGTTCAATACATAATTAAATAAATAATAATGCGTCCTCTCTAATTGTTTAAACTTTTATATGAAATAATCAAACACATTCAACACTATCAAATATTTTTCATTAGAAATGTGAGCAAAGGTTGTTCTGGCTTGTTGATGGAAAGAGGTGAAAGTCCTTTAAAAATAAAATGGGACAAGGGGTATTAAGAAAAAGAATTGCAAAACTAATCAGAATTATAGTATGGCAGAATTACATTCCCTTCTTTATGAATACACATTAAACCAGATACAAGTAATCAATAAGACAGTGTGTGTTTCTAGTCTGCTTGGAGAGATCCCTCATTCTTGTGTTGTACTGTTTGACTTTATGACCGCAAACTTGCATTATAAATGCAAATTAGTAATTGACCCAAAAGGCTATAGAGTCATCAAGTAACAATGAAGCATAATCACAATACTTTTTTTCCAAGATAAGTGACTTTATAAATGTGAAAAACTCTTTTTTTTAATATGGTAATTTATTTCCTTGGCAACTCAAACCCACAACCTTAATGTTGGTGGTAGATGTGCTTACCCCTTGAGCTAACCTCTCTTGCCTAAAAAAATCTCAAATACAATTAATAAACCAAACACTAAATAGCTTATCTAGAGATATGGTTCTCTACTAAAGAGAGCTAATTTAAATTACAAACAGGGACTTCATGGGCGCTCCAAAAGTTAACTAACAACAGAATATTCCACAAATGTACAAAGTCATTCTCTAATCCCTTAAAAATTCTCTTATTTCTCTCCATCCACCGAACCCACATAAGGACTATGGGACAACATCACATGTGGTATATTTTCTCGTCATTCATCTAAAGACTGCTATGCAGTAGTTTGTTAATTTTTAGAATATGCAGTACAAACTTCACTTATCACGACATGGTCCATTGAACCCTGAACCAGTTCAACACCACCCATACAATTGTGTTGCCTCCTGAAAATATAACCAAGAGGATGATCAACATCCTAACCTGAGCATCCATAGATATTGTACCGACTTACATATGTAATCTTTATTTTTCTCAAGTTCTTAGCCGATATCTCTCTTTGGTGCAAACCATGCAGAAAGCCACGTTTTTCAAGTTGTGTTGGTTATCCAAATGGACTAAGTGTGACAAGCCTAACTTGTCAGCTCACCCAAAAGCCATGGCAATACTTTATTGAGAACATTCCATCTCTCCTAGCCTCGCACTTTCACAGGTCCTAGCTAGCATGTGTTCAACAATCTCCCAACCTCATAATTCACCATAAACTACAGGTTCAGTTAGCTCACTCCTCTTATTTCTTCTAGATCTATAGTATTCGCTCTATCTAGCTTAAGAACCTTTATATGTTTGGAAAAGAGATACACGTTGTAATGCATCTACACCATATGTGACCTCGAAAACTATGTGACCTCGAAAACTGACTCTACCTGCATCCCCTACACAACTATTTTCACTTCCAAGACTTTGTGTTAAATGCTTATATACTTACGACGTAATTTGTTGTTGTGCTTTTAACTTGAAATCTATATCAAAACAAAATCTCTTAAACTACAATCAAAGATAGTTAATGTAATTACCCGGTTGTTATTTTCATCAATGAGTAAATACCCAAAATTCTCTGAATCTTTTTCATCAAACTCAACTAACGAAATTTGTTCCATTTCCTCAATTTTGTCAAAGGTCATTGTCATCTTTTTCCCCTCAAGTAGTGGAGCAATTTCTGCGTCCACTGTGTAGATTATCTGAACAATCATAAAAAAAATTATAAAAGAAGTTCACAATGCAGGCAACAATTATCAAATAAATAAGAAAACACAATATACTGAGATTTCCAACTAACATGTTTAGACTTCTTATCAAAACCCTTGTAAGCTTTTCGAAGAAGAAGTGACAAATTACAACCAATAGAATCTTGTTGCTCGAGAAAAGAATGATGCCCCAAAGAAAATTTTAGTGAAAAATAGGGTTTAGAATAAAAAATATCTAAGGAAATAAAATAAACAAATCATCAAAATAGATAAATTACATGCATAAGCCCATCATCAAATAACTTCATTATACAAGGACCTAATGGAGTCAACTTATGAGAAAATTTTCTTTAGATTCATAGTTAAATACTATTAAGACTCCGGACATACCAATTTTTCGAAAAGTGTTATGCATCAAATTCTTCACTAAACACCACCTGTTACATTATAAAAGTGTAAAGCAAATTATAGACTATAGCATCAACTAATCAGTTTAATGAATGATAATTCATTTAATTATGTACTACCTGGGAAAATCCCGAATAATCGCACTTGAAAAGAACATTCAAGATCCTAGTAATTGTAGGAAAAATATTGGCAAGAAAAATATCAGGATAAAATCAACAATATTTATTGCGGTAACATCGGGCGGAGTGATTAACCGCAATAAAATAGCTAAAGAACGCAACCCATGAAGAGTCTCCGTATAGCTATCATCTTCATCCTGTTAAAGAAAAAAATCATAAAATCAGGTTGACTTAGGACAATTCAAGCAAGTACATCAACTTAAATATGTTGATTATTAAAAAAATTAACAACAACATACCCAGTATATTCACATACTTGGGCCTGGGGAGGGTAGTGTGTACGCAGACCCTACCCCTACCTAGTGAAGGTAGAGAGGCTGTTTCCAATAGACCCTCGGTGTTGAAAGAAATAAGGTTAATATAATTTCTTTTGTTACAACTCAGTTTCGATTATTCTTGTAGCATGACATATAAGTTAAGATCATACAACAACAACAACAACAACAACAACAACAACAACCAGTATAATCCCATTTAGTGGGGTATGGGGAGGGTAGTGTGTACGTAGACCTTACCCCTACCCTGGGGTAGAGAGGCTGTTTCCAAATAGACCCTCGGCATTCTTCCCTCCAAGAACTTCCCACCTTGCTCTTGGGAAGACTCGAACTCACAACCTATTGGTTGGAAGTGGAGGTTGCTTAACATCAAAGCAACCCCTCTTGTCATATAAGTTAAGATCATATCTATATATAATAAAAAGCGAGGCAAAGACACCATATTAAGACAAGCGGCAGCATAATAAAATGTCACTTGACAATTTTAGGACAAAAATGAAATGTTATCATATAAGGGAGAAAACACGAATATGTATTTCACATGCCAAGAAAAAAGATCGAAAAATTGACAAAATCGAAAAAATCGAAAAAGAAAAACCGAACATAGTTGGTTTGGTTTTGGTTTTGGTGAAAACCAAACCAAACCAAACAATAAATACCCCTAACTACACGATGGAGGTATTTTGGGATTTGAGTCTTAGGAGCAGCTTTTAGGAAAATGACACTACTCCAAACTCTTATAGATTTTACTTCATAAACAAGCAACTTCACAATATCCAGGACACAAGGAGGTCGAGCCAGGGAACAATGGAGCTATTGTTGGTCATAAAAAGCTCCTAGTCAGAGAGAGGCACCGGCTTTCCCACATAAATCAAATTTGGATTCCAAAAGTGCCTCGAAAATTGTGCTTCTTTGCTTGGTTAGCAGCTAGGGGGTTAACTTGATTGTTGACAATCAGAGAAAGAGGAAAGTAATCAGTTGGTGTTTTCATGTGTAAGGATTCGAACGAGGAAGTTGATCATTTTCCTTTGCATTGCCAAGTAGCCTTGAGGTTATGGTGGGTAATTTTGAGTTTGTTCGATATCTCGTGGGTGATGCCACGAATCCCAAAAGACATTTCAGTTGAAATTATGGTAGACAAAAGAGTAGACGCAGGGCTTGGAATGTGGCTCCATTGGCACTTGTGTGGGCTTTTTTGGAGAGAAAGAAATAAAAGAAGTTTTGAAGGGATATAGATGAAGTTTGTTAAATTGAAAAGTAGGTTTTTTCTCTTATTTCTTTTTTGGCGCACATAAGAAGTTTCTCTTTGTATAAAAAATTGGGTGTTACTGTGTAGAACAATCTTTTCTTGTTGGTCTCTACTTTTTGGTATACCTTTTGAATACGAGTTTTTGATAAAAATAAAATTTTGATAAAAAAGTGTACAAAATATTTGAAATTATTCATAAAAATTGATATATCGTATATATAATTATCAAAATTGTGAATAAAATTTGTTAGTTTGATACGGCTTTTCCTCGAACTCATGACAAATAAAAAACATATACTTACTTTCTGATTGACTAAAGCCTTCATTCCATCCTTCTCATGTTCAAGGGATTGTGTATCCCCACAATTACTTTTAAGTCTCTCATAATCCGCGAAATAAAAATCACTTGCGATTAAATTTAATTTCTTCCTAAGCTAATTTATTAAATTATAAAAAACATTCCAGTCACAACAGAAATTGTTTGCCGATCCAGAGCTTTTTTTATAAAAGCACCGTTTATTACTACCCCTTTTATTCTGTAGGGACAACAATTTTTCATAAGAACCACGTACAGCAACAGTTTAAAATATTTAATATAATAAATATTTAAACGAAATAAAAGACCTATTTATTTTATGCCATTCAATTTAACAACCAGTTGATCGTGCAAATCATCAATTTTCACCGATTTTGCATAAGGCAATCGACTCTCCTGCAAAAAAACATATTAACTTCTTTATAGGAAAAGACACTAAGCAAACTAACTAAAAGTATAACGGCTCTTACAATGTCTAGCAGAATTAATTTCTTCGACTTTCTCACAAATGTTTTGTGAATATTTGCATTCCATGCATTTCCAGTAGCACCAAGAAATGTTTCTTCAAACCATGTTGTTGCAACTTCAAGTGTAATGTTCTTCAATGTTTCACCACCTTCATCTTGGTAAATCTTCTCCTTTCTTATAAAGGTATAACTCGGCTTATTATTTTTGCCTTATGTCACATAGATTACAACAAACAAATACCTACAACAACTGTCTTTATTAACATATGACATTAAAAAATAAGGTAAAACAAAGTGAAAGAAATTTTTACAATCCTTTATGTTGTTAAACAAAAGTACCTTTCTTTACTACCACAAAGTGAAAGAAATTTTTATAATCATGAAAATTATAAATGCTTTCTGGTTCGTGATGACGATTTTTGTGGTAGTAAAGAAATGTACTTTTGTTTAACAGATTGTAAAAATTTCTTTCACTTTATTTTACCTTATTTTTTAATGTCATATGTTAATAAAGACTATTGTTGTAGGTATTTATTTGCTGTAATCTATGTGACAGAATGCAAAAATAATAAGCCAAGTTACACCTTTATAAGAAAGGAGAAGATTTACCAAGATGAAGGTGGTGAAACATTGAAGAACATTACACTTGAAGTTGCAACAACAAGGTTTGAAGAAACATTTTTTGGTGCTACTGGAAATGCATGGAATGCAAATATTCACAAAACATTTGTGAGAAAGTCGAAGAAATTAATTCTGCTAGACGTTGTAAGAACCGTTGTACTTTTGCTTAGAAACATTTGCTTAGTGTCTTTTCCTATAAAGAAGTTAATATCTTTTTTTGCAGGAGAGTCGATTGCCTACGCAAAATCGGTGAAAATTGATGATTTGCACGATCAACTGGTTGTTAAATTGAATGGCATAAAGTAAATAGGTCTTTTATTTCGTTTAAATATTTATTATTTTAAACTGTTGCTGTACGTGGTTCGTATGAAAAATTATTGTCCCTACAGAATAAAAGGGGTAGTAATAAACGGTGCTTTTATAAAAGAAGCTCTGGATCGGAAAACAACAATTTCTATTGTGACTGGTATGTTTTTATAATTTAATAGATTAGCTTAGGAAGAAATTAAATTTAATTGCATGTGCTTTTCATTTTGCAGATTATGAGAGACTTAAAAGTAATTGTGGGGATACACAATCCCTTGAACATGAGAATGATGGAATGAAGGCTTTAGTCAATCAGAAAGTAAGTATTTGTTTTTTATTTGTCCTGAGTTCGAGGAAAAGCCGTATCAAACTAACAAATTCTATTCACAATTTTGATAATTATATGTACGATATATCAATTTTTATGAATAATTTCAAATATTCTGTACACTTTTTTATCAAAATTTATTTTTATCAAAAACTCATATTCAAAAGGTATACCAAAAAGTAGAGACCTACAAGAAAAGATTGTTCTTTATAGTAACACCCAATCTTTTATACAAAGAGAAACTTCGTAGGTCCGCCAAAAAGAACTAAGAGAAAAAAACTACTTTTCAATTTAACAAACTTCATCTATATCCCTTCAAAACTTCTTTGATTTCTTTCTCTACAAAAAAGCCCACACAAGCGCCAATGGAGCCACATTCCAAGCCCTGCGTCTACTCTTTTGTCTACCATAATTTCAACTGAAATGTCTTTTGGGATTCGTGGCATCACCCACGAGATATCGAACAAACTCAAAATTATCCACCATAACATCAAGGCTACTTGGCAATGCAGAAGAAAATGATCAACTTCCTCGCTCGAATCCTTACACACGAAAACACCAACTGATTACTTTCCTCTTTCTCTTGTTGTCAACAATCAAGTTAACCCCCTAGCTGCTAACCAAGCAAAGAAGCACAGTTTTCGAGGCACTTTTGGAATCCAGATTTGATTTATGTGGGAAAGCCACATGCCTCTCTCTGACTAGGAGCTTCTTATGACCAACAACAACTCCATTGTTCCTTGGCTCGACCTCCTTGTGTCCTGGATATTGTGAAGTTGCTTGTTTATGAAGTAAAATCTATAAGAGTTTGGAGTAGTGTCATTTTCCTGAAAGCTGCTCCTAAGACTCAAATCCCAAAATACCTCCATCGTGTAGTTAGGGGTATTTATTGTTTGGTTTGGTTTGGTTATGTTCGGTTTTTCTTTTTCGGTTTTGTCAATTTTTTGATCTTTTTTCTTGGCATGTGAAATACAAATTCATGTTTTCTCCCTTACATGATAACATTTTATTTTTGTCCTAAAATTGTCATGTGACATTTTATTATGCTGCCGCTTGTCTTAATATGGTGTCTTTGCCTCACTTTTTATTATATATAGATATGATCTTAACTTATATGACAAGAGAAGTTGCTTTGATGGTAAACAACCATCCACTTCCAACCAATAGGTTGTGAGTTCGAGTCTCCCCAAGAGCAAAGTGGGAAGTTCTTGGAGGAAAGGATGCCGGGGGTCTATTTGGAAACAGCCTCCCTACCCCAAGGTAGGGGTAAGGTCTGCGTACACACTACCCTCCCCAGACCCCACTAAGTGGGATTATACTGGGTTGTTGTTGTTGTTGTATGATCTTAACTTATATGTCATGCTACAAGAATAATCGAAACTGAGTTGTAACAAAAGAAATTATATTAACCTTATTTCTTTCAACACCGAGGGTTTATTGGAAACAGCCTCTCTACCTTCACTAGGTAGGGGTAAGGTCTGCGTACACACTACCCTCCCCATGCCCATGTATGGGAATATACTGGGTATGTTGTTTTTAATTCTTTTAGTAATCAACATATTTAAGTTGATGTACTTGCTTGAATTGTCCTAAGTAAACCTGATTTTATGATTTTTTCTTTAACAGGATGAAGATGATAGCTATACGGAGACTCTTCATGGGTTGCGTTCTTTAGCTATTTTATTGCGGTTAATCACTCCACCCGATGTTACCGCAATAAATATTGTTGATTTTATCCTGATATGTTTCCTACAATTACTAGGATCTTGAATGTTCTTTTCAAGTGCGATTATTCGGGATTTTCCCAGGTAGTACATAATTAAATGAATTATCATTCATTAAACTGATTAGTTGATGCTATAGTCTATAATTTGCTTTACACTTTTATAATGTAACAGGCGGTGTTTAGTGAAGAATTTGATGCATAACACTTTTCGAAAAATTGGTATGTCCGGAGTCTATATAGTATTTAACTATGAATCTAAAGAAAATTTTTTCATAAGTTGACTCCATTAGGTCCTTGTATAATGAAGTTATTTGATGATGGGCTTGTGCAGGTAATTTGTCTATTTTGATGATTTGTTTATTTTATTTCCTTGGATATTTTTTATTCTAAACCCTATTTTTCACTAAAATTTTGTTTGGGGCATCATTCTTTTCTCGAGCAACAAGATTCTATTGGTTGTAATTTGTCACTTCTTCTTCGAAAAGCTTACAAGGGTTTTGATAAGAAGTCTAAACATGTTAGTTGGAAATCTCAGTGTATTGTGTTTTCTTATTTATTTGATAATTGTGAACTTCTTTTATAATTTTTTTTATGATTGTTCAGATAATTTGCACAGTGGACGCAGAAATTGCTCCACTACTTGAGGGGAAAAAGATGACAATGACCTTTGACAAAATTGAGGAAATGGAACAAATTTCGTTATATGAGTTTGATGAAAAAGATTCAGAGAACTTTGGGTATTTACTCATTGATGAAAATAACAACCGGGTAATTACATTAACTATCTTTGATTGTAGTTTAAGAGATTTTGTTTTGATATAGATTTAAAGTTAAACGCACAACAATAAATTACGTCGTAAGTATATAAGCATTTAACACAAAGTTTTGGAAGTGAAAATAGTTGTGTAAGGGATGCAGGTAGAGTCAGTTTTTGAGGTCACATATGGTGTAGAGACATTGCAACAGGTATCTCTTTTCCAAACATATACATGTTCTTAAGCTAGATAGAGCTGATAATACTATAGATCTAGAAGAAATAAGAGGATTGAGCTAACTGAACCTGTGATTTATGGTGAATTATGAGATTGGGAGATTGTTGAACACATGCTAGCTAGGACCTGTGAAAGTGCGAGGCTAGGAGAGATGAAATGTTCTCAATAAAGTATTGCCATGGCTTCTAGGTGAGGTGACAAGTTAGGCTTGTCACACTTAATCCGTTTGGATAACCAACACAACTAGAAAAATGTGGCTTTCTGCATGGTTTGCACCAAAGAGAGATATTGGCAGCTAAGAACTTGAGAAAAAGAAAGATTACATATGTTAGTCGGTACAATATCTATGGATGCTCAGGTTAGGATGTGGATCATCCTCTTGGTTGTATTTTCAGGAGGCAACACAATTGTATGGGCGGTGTTGAACTGGTTCAGGGTTCAATGGACCATGTCGTGATAAGTGATGTTTGTACAGCATATTCTAAAAATTAAGAAACTACTGCATATCAGTCTTTAGATGAATGAAGAGAAGATCTAGCACATGTGATGCTGCCCCATAGTCCTTATGTGGGTTCGGTGGATGGAGAGAAATAAGAGCATTTTTAAGGGATTAGAGAATGACTTTGTACATTTGTGGAATATTCTGTTGTTAGTTAGCTTTTGGAGCGCCCATGAAGTCCCTGTTTGTAATTTAAATTAGCTCTCTTTAGTATAGAACCATATCTCTAGATAAGCTATTTAGTGTTTGGTTTATTAATTGTATTTGAGATTTTTTCAGGCAAGAGTTGTTAGGTCAAGGGTAAGTACCTCCACCTCCAACATTAAGGTTGTGGGTTTGAGTTGTCAAGGGAATAAATTACCATATTAAAAAAACGAGTTTTTCACATTTTTAAAGTCACTTATCTTGGAAAAAAGGTTTTGTGATTATGCTTCACTGTTACTTGATGCTTCTATAGCCTTTTGGGTCAATTACTAATTTGCATTTATAATGCAAGTTTGCGGTCATAAAGTCAAACAGGTACAACACAAGAATGAGGGATCTCTCCAAGCAGACTAGAAACACACAGTGTCTTATTGATTACTTGTATCTGGTTTAATGCGTATTCATAAAGAAGGGAATGTAATTCTGCCATACTATAATGCTGATTAGTTTTGCAATTCTTTTTCTTAATACCCCTTGTCCCATTTTATTTTTCAAGTACTTTCACCTCTTTCCATCAACAAGCCAGAACAACCTTTGCTCACATTTCAAATGAAAATCATTCAATTAATTCATGGATAGTGTTAAATGTGTTTGATTATTTCATATAAAAGTTTAAACAATTAAAGAGAACGCATTATTATTTATTTAATTATGTATTGAACACCCCCTCACATGCGAGTATGAACCCATGATTTTTACCTACTTTGATGAGATATTGCATAGACAGAATATACTTTATTTTATTTAACTATATTTTCAACAAATAGAATCAATATTCTCCTCCATGCTTGTTAATCTATAGGAGAAGCATATTTTACGATATCTATTAACTTATGTGATTGACATTTTCTACAGGTCAAAATGCATTTGGTATTTTCAGAAGAATATATCAAAAGGTGAGGTCTTATTTGGAGCATGCTGATTGAATGACACATGTCCTTTCTGCATTTAGTGATTCACAGCATATGCATAATTATTGTATTCATGTTAACAAAAGGCATCTCGCTGGAGATGCATTTGTAGCTTTCTAGAATTGTAGTTGGTAACTTGATTAAGCATCTACTAATCCCTGTATGTGCCTGGAAATTTTTAAATATCTGGCTGACCTCTTTCAGGGCGGGAAATTTGGTTAGTGCAAGCATGAATACTATAGCAAGTAGTGATGTAACGTCTTCAGGTTTAGTTTGACTGCTTCCCTTCAATTTTTGTTATGACTAACAATCGCTATCATTTAATCTCCATTTGGACATAATGTTATTTCTTATGATTGGTGCAGATGAGGCTGTAGATCCTGATGCAGCTAGGCATTTGGGTGACTCATAATATGTTTGAGCTTTTTATATTTGGTGACGGCATACTGTAATTCACTATTTTTAAGTTAAAAGGATTTTGATGCAGTTAAACTTATGTTGATTAAATTTAGAGTGAAGAATATTTAGCAATTTTTTGGTATACAGGAATTAAAGCTTGATGTATAATCTGCTTCATTTGCTGCCTTATATTTTTCTTACGACGGTTCTCCTTTACCTCTTTTTTTTTCCGTGCAATTGGAGAACATCATCTAGAAATTTTAATGCCAAACAAGTACGACTACAGCAATACTTGTCACTTGAATCAAGCCCAGATATGGCCGTTCATGTAATACAAACAATATAGCATATACATCATTGTTTTTAACGTCTAACAGAATTGATCCCAGAGATGAAGGCCATTAAGATACGAGTCCAAATCAATACGAGATGCTCTTACGTGAGTTCTCACAATGTTGATTCCCCTTGTTTATTTTTAGAGAAAAAGAATTGATTTCCGGATTATGTGAACATTGTTGTTGACTAGCACTGTAAAAAATGAATGATTCAGGACGAAATTTCTTTCATTTCTTGCCTCATTTTATGCAGACAAAGTTTACGGCAGATTGTGTCCAACTTACCAGTGCAGCTGTTCAGGTGATAGACATTCAAATTATTCAACTATATGGGATAGTGTATGATATTTCGCCATCCACATTAAAGGTTATATTGCATAAAATTACCCCGAATGTTGGCTTAATAATCTGTGATTATTTGTTTAATGATAGCAATATTATTTTTCAATTCTTAGTTTATGCAAGCAAAGTAAAATAATATAACGTGCTTATAGTGCACTATTGATTCATGATTCATAAAAATAAGCCAAATCCAATTGTATATACTTTATTTATTTTATTTTACAAATCGTATATTATATAATTGGGCATACACGTACAACACACGTGATGAGAAACTAGTATGATTAAAATCATGCATTCTTTGAAAATAAATGAGGTAAAACCCTACTCTAATTTGATGATTCTGGGCTAGATTTCAAATTGGGATCGTTTGAATTCCCATATTAAAATGAAAGAATGATATTTCACTTTACGCCAAAATAAAAGAGTGATAATTCATCTGAAAAGGGGTTTAAGGTTATCAAATGTTAAATTTTGATTATCAAGTTTTGAATGCCTTAAAATCAATTAACATGTGTGAAAATCTCTAAAAGGCTGTTAGGAGATGTAATCAATAATCATGTAGAAGACAAATGAGGATTAGTACATGACATTTTCAATACATCCAAAACTCTCCAATTCAATATAAAATTAAGGAAAATAAGTAGTTTTATTTCAAAGTGAAATTATATGTCATTTTACTATAGTTAAATGATAAATATAAATTTACAAGATATCTAATCTTGTATTTATTGGCTTAATATAAATATTAAGTACAAGCGAATATTCATCATTGATTATAATGATGATGCCAACGGGACGAGACGGGACATGACCAAATAATCAAGACGGGACGATATTTAGCCGGGACGGTGGCGGGACGAGCCTAATCGGGATGAAACGGTAGGAACATCCCATCGGAGGATTTGTAATATCCAGTTTTTTGGTCATAATTTAACTTATACCCGCTTTGCAAAAAGAAATTGCAAGCGTACTCACTTTTTGGGTAACTTCACACATACGGAGCCTAAAGTAGCAAGAATTTATGTCTTAAGTTTGAACTTCATATTTTTTTGCCTAAAGTGTGACCTTATCAAAGTAAACTTCAGATACTTTCATCTGAAATTTGGTCTAACTTGCAAAAGCAATCAAAAAAATTTCAGTTCATAGTGCAAACTTTAGATAAATTAGTCTGAAGTTTATCAATTTGTAATGCATTGTTGCGGCCAAACGCACACGCAAGTGCACGTGATCGTCAAGTAATAAAGTAGTGAGTAGAGTATCGTTCCCACGAGAACTTGTGATTAACTATTAACTAAATTAGACTATCCTAGTTATCTAAACAATAAACCTAGAAACATTTGATTCTAAACTAATTAAATAAAGAAATATAAATGAACTTTGAACACAAAAAGAGCAAATTTTTATGATATCAATGTAATGAAAACGATCTAGGGTTATGGGTTATCTAATATTTCTATTGTATTATTCAATTGAATTGACTAACTAATTTATCTAATTTATTGGTTAATAGGGCTAATATTGCTTATAAGAATCTATCGAGTTCTTACTCGCCTATTCAAGCTAACCTGGCTCCTATATGTCTATGGAGTTAAAATCAACAAGAACACATTTATAATTCCTGTAAATTAACCAAGCAAGGCAATTAGGTATATGTCTATCCTAACCGCGAATCCGGTCCCCGATGCCTAGGTTCAAGAACTTGCTCTACTCAATCCTATATGCAATCTAAAATTCCCACTTTCGAGTTCAACTCTAGATTCGTAGATAGTTTTCAATTGGTGATCAAGCAATCAAATAATTAAGTGCAGATTGAATAAATAAACCAATAAGATAAACTAAGAAATCAAAATCAATATCCGAATAACAATAGTCATGAAAGAACCTCAACCCTAGAACGTGAAGTTTAGCTCCACATAGATGATCACGCTCAACTAAGTCTCACAAAAGAGTGTGTGGGCGTTGCAAATATAATCTAAGTATTGTAGCCCAGAGTCAAACCACAGAGAATTAACCCACCAATTACAACCATCAGATTTACTCAATTCCCACAACCTGTTTTCTCAAACTTTTGGATTCACAATTGTTGATTTTCTAAAAGCTAATACTGAAAAAGTAATACTGAAAAGTAAATTTGCTTAATGAGTAAGCAATATAGAGAAAGTCTAAGGTATTGATTTGCCCCGTTGGTCTTTTCTTTGGTTGTATATCTCTTATAATTCAGATTTATCTATCTCTACCAATCATGAACTCTCAATTTATCATAATTCTTTCTCAAGCAATTACAATAATCTACTAAACGCACTCTCTCAAGTTACATTAGCTAATTTCACAATATAGTTCACTTAGATTGCACCCGAAAGTTTGTTATCTCTAATCCAACCCCTAAACCCTCACTTATGAATCCTGTCTATACTCCGGGAGTGATATTGTTCATACAATCACTTATTTATGCACTCTCTCTCAAGAAGTTACACAATAAATAGGAACGGATAACTGATGGCCCTTTCAACTATTCCACAATCAAAACATATATGAACAATTAGAAATTAAACAACAAACCCAACTAAATTGATAAAACAACAAAGTAATTCCCAACGGGTTCCATCAAAATCTTATATTAAGAATTTAGCTACTCATGATAATGGGTAAAGCAATAACTAAAGAATTCATAATCATAAATTGCAAGAAAATTAAGAAGAGTAAAAGTAATTGTGTTTTTGTGATCTCTCACACTTGTTGTTCTTGCCAACCAACTCTATAAATGAAGCCTAACTAGCATGTGGGCGAGTTTCCTACAATATATTTAGGGTATACAAAAGTTTTCCCGATTTATACTTTGGCCCATGAAGATCTTGAAGTGCGCAGTATTTCCTGTGGCCGCGGTGCCAATCGCGGTCGACCGCGACGTACTCTGTAAGGGACCGCGGCTAACCGCGGTGAACCGCAGAAATCCATGTACATGTTGTTTCCAGCTTTTAACGCCTTTTACTTCTCGTTTGCACTCGGGTACTTCTCAAATATGTGATTTATACATGTTCTTGCCTCTAAACACTTCATTTTATCACTTGTCTATCTTGCATTCCCTGCGAAACCAGATAGCATCAATTCAAGCATTTAATCGGCAATCTCCATAATAAAAACAACAACAAAGCATGTGTATCTACAAAATAAATAACAACTATATAGCCTATTATCAACACCCCACACTTAAATCATTTCTAGTCCTCGAGCAATTCACCACACTCATAAAAGCCAATCCTTATATTTTCCCTTAAACGACTCAGACCATGAACATTATACAAGAATCATACCAAGTAGTGAGCAACTCATGCCTCAACAATCAAGTTTTTCGCACCCTGCATATCTATGCTCACTCCAACCACTCTATACAACAGTCAAAACGCACCTTTCCTTTGTGAATCACATGCCCTCACAACACACAAGATAGTAGTTCCATATATATAATGATAATGATATAATTCGGAATTCAAATAGGCAAAATTCACTCACTCTTCAAGGAATATTCACATGCAACAAAGATGCACCATATGCTTGCCCCTAGTGTACTACTCGACTAATTGAACCTCATTCAATCTAATATCAATAGGACTTTATTCGGATGTAATGTAGGCTAAGGGTTAGGTAGGATATATTTGGATGTAGTGAACAACTCCCCTAAGCACAATTACATTGAACTTCCAAGCTCGTTATTTTGTAAGCCAACATTCCACCATATTTAGACATCCCCGTACTTAAGGTGCACTTTAACTAGCTACCACTTATGTATTACTACCAAAGTTCTCTTTTTTTTCTTCTCTTTTTTTGTGGTGCTTCTCTTTATATGCTTCACATTCGCACCTTTTTCAATTTTCATGGTTCCACTTTGTAAACCAAACTACCACCCCACACTTTGTTTTTTACATACTCTCAATAACCTTCAAGTGCTTAGGGAGCGGAAAGAAAATCTTGTTCAAAAAGCAAGTTATTCAAACAGTCGGTTAAGATTTATATTGTGGTTACCAAAGAACAGGCTTATAGACAACGGGGTTAACAAAGATATAATGTATTCAGGTGAGTAAAGGGATATTTATGGCTCAATAAAGAATTGCCTATATCACTTGATAGTCTGTTAATAAATGGATCCACAACCATGAAGTTTGTATTAGTATCACTATGTTTTGTAGACACCTAATCACTCTGAACTCCTTTAATAACCAGAAACTTTATATTAATGTGCTTTGACTTTACCAAACTCATATTTTTAGCTCCCTGAAAGGATTTCCTATCGTTGCATGGTTCCTTTTTATATAAAACTTATTGACTGCAAGATGTTTTCTATCGGCCGGGGGTGAAATTAAAAAATAGCCAGATTTACAAGTGATCATTCAAAAATAGCCACAGTTTCAAAAGTAATTGAAAATTTAGCTACTTTTCTTGTGATAAATTTAAGCGAAACAGTTCAAAATCTAGAAAAAATACTCAAGTATAATATACTGGAGTTCCAGCATAAGTATACTGGCACTCCAGCATATTATACTGAAGATTGCAGCATTCCATGTGTTGGAGTTCCAGCATAACATGTTGGAAGTTACTACACAGGTGCGCTGATCTCCTGTATATAATGTTGGAACTTTCCGTGTTGCAGCAAATTAAAATAGTAGCTATTTTTCAATGACTTTGCAAACAATGACTATTTTTAAATCACCAGTCCGAAACTGGGTAGCCCGTGCTATTTTAACGTCAAAAGCACATATCGCCCCCATTGCTCCCACGGTCCGCTTACCGAGAAATAGAATGGAAGGACCCGGGGCCATTTTTTTGGGTAATTAAGAACTTTATTTACAAGGAAAAATATGCACAAGAAATTCAATAAACCCATAATGCTGGAGTGACCCAACTTCGGTAACAAACCATAATCAAGATTAAGCACCTGACCTTCTAACTTCTTTCCCAGTTACAATCATGCTAGATTCCTATGGATAATAATTGAGTTTCCTCAGTTTTCCAACAATTTTTGTGTTGCAAGCACCTTGAAAATCAGTAGCCTGCGCAATCAATCTGATAAGGGCTGCTTCAATTCCTCATAGCTCCTTGCAAGATTCTATTGTTTCTCTCCTGTAAAATGTAGTAGACACCTCAAGTCATGACCATTTTGTATATCTGAGCTTGACCCTTTTTGCCATTTGCTAGCTTCACTGCTCACTCTAACTCCTCCTGCTACTCCATCAGTCCATCACTTGCCTTTGTACACCTTTCAAGGACAGTAAAGAGGACCAAATAGTCATAGAGTACGGACACTTGAGGAATATATGCGCTAAGCTTTCATTTGTTGCATTACATATGTGAATTCATGTTGTTATTGGAATACATGACTGTTAACTTATTGTCACAAAATAAATGAAGTGTTTTTTTAAATCCATCCAAAATTCGCAGCCAAGCGACCAAATTTCACACTCGTATCCTTAACTAGATGCGTCATATTGCTCTATAAACTTAACTGTCATGGTGAAAAGAGCTATGGGTGTTCGTTTAGTACTCTTCCTGATATTGGCATCTGGATCTGAATAGCTTATTTTCTTTAACTTTTCCAACTTTCTTTGCAAACGTTTGGCCGTAGATCCCAAATTTATTTTGAAAAATCTGATTTGGGTGAAGTTTGGTTTGAAGATGAACATATGTTTTGACATACATTTTCAAAACATATTTTCCAATTTTATTTTGGAATAATATGTATATAATTTCCAAGTTTTTTGACTTTGGCGCAAAATCAGCTATGAGATTTGGTCAAAATGTGTGCAAAATTTATGGCCAAACAAGTTTACTTTTCAAAGTAGCACATCACTTGCTCATACTGATTTTATTCCTTTCGATTTCCCGTTTCCAGCAATTATTTTTTTCTTTCTTGGATTTTTCTTTATAAATCTAAACTTTGAATGTCTTTTGCTCACGTCTTCTTAATTGTAAAGCTGCTGATTATTATACCGAATTATAATATTCCTGCGAAGAAAATAAAAATATTAGTATTAAAGATTAAATAACTACTTATTTTAAAGATGATATTTTTGTCTTATCAGGTCATATCCAAGATTTCTGCGCTGCATGTCTTTTTCTTTTTAAGTCTGGTAATTAGGTTTTTAAGATATAAAGATAATAAATTCATTTAACTTTTTAATTTAGAGTTTTTTTTGCTTTTAACATAATGTATATATTGATAGACGTATGCTTTGTAGACAGAAGTTCATCTTGTATAGTATATCAGAAGCCATGAGGACTCAAATGTAATTCATTTAACTTTTTAATTTAGAGTTTTTTTTTGCTTTTAACATAATGTATATATTGATAGACGTATGCTTTGTAGACAGAAGTTCATCTTGTATAGTATATCAGAAGCCATGAGGACTCAAATGTATTCATGTTTTAAGAAAGACAATTCAGTGATACGATATTGTCCACCTACAATTACGAGTTGTGGTCATGTTGGCCCATGATAGTTACAAAAGGATGAATGAGTTTCAGTGTGGTTCGCTCGGGCCAGTGCGACACCGGGTGCCAACCACGCCTCCTAAGGTTGGGGCGTGACAACTCTAATAAACCGGCTTGTGACTCACGACTCCTATGAACCTTATCCCTCCGTGAACTGTCGTTAGGGCACCTAGTCTCTACGACTAGGTAAGCCAAAAATTTGTGGAAAAAGGAACGAAAACATAAAAGCTATGGACTAATAAGTAAATTAAAACAAGAAATGAGATGTCACTCGGCATATACAACAACCACTTCCGAACAATACATAAACTCCCTCAAAATCTGAAATGTCATAAGTCATAAGCTAAAGAAATAAATAGAACTCTCATACTCCAGAGTCTAATAAAACGAAGAAAATACAAGAAGGGTTGACATGGGTGGAATTGATAGGGACTTCGGACGCAGCAAATATACCTTGAAGTCTGTAAAGCTCGCTCGTCTCACAGGTGATGTGGCTGGTAAGCGGTAACTGGACCTGCACACAAAAAATATGTTCAGGAAATGGCATGAGTACACAACAACGATATCTAGTAAGTTCAAAGCGTAACCTCGGTCGAGTAATGATGAGATCAGGTTAGACCCCTACTGGTATAAATGTAATGAAATAAGATAGAAAACGAGTATTATAGTAAAATAGGTACGGAAATCTAACTGGAATAAAATTCAATGAAAGCCAACAACTCAGAACACAATTATAGAAACATGAAATCTCCCGGTACAGTTCTGTAGTCCCAAACGTAAACGTGCAGGGGGATCTCCCGAAATACTGTTCCGTAGTCCCAAAGTAAATAAGCAGTGCTGGTGGATCTCCCGGAATACCGTTTCTTAGAACCAAAGTATATATGCAGTGCAGGAGAATCTCCTAGAATACTGTTTTGTAATCCCAAAGTAAATATGCAACTCAACAAAACAGAGATAACAGTTACACCAAGAAATCACAATTTATGCTAAGTCTGAGTCAAGGAAGAACATGAAATTTCACTAACACATGCTGCAAAGAGTTCAGATAGGCATTTAAGGCAGTTAAGACAATTAATGCACGTAGGCATGTTTTCCTAAACTAAACAGGATAGTAATATATACTAATGTTGCTCAATAAAGGGAAACAAATATTTGCTTAATGAAAATGGGATTTTTCAACAAATAGCCCGTGTACGCACTCATCAACTCACGTACACGTCGCTCATATATCAAACAGTACCAAATCCTAAGGGGAGTTCCCACACAAGGTTAGTCAAGTCACTTACCTCGAACCAAGCTCAATCAATCCGAAATAATGCTCTTTCCACAGATATCCAGCTCTGAACGGCCCAGATCTAGCCAAAATCAATTACATAACATGAATGCAACTACAAAAAGCTAATTTAACGAATGGAAACAAAGTTAAAACAAGAATTTGAAAAAATCGCTCAAAAGCCTTCCTGGGCCCACGTCTCCGAATTGGGTAAAAGTTATCAAGTACAAACACCCATTCACTCACGAGATCACTCATACAAAAATCATCCAAAACCAATGCCTAAATTCCATTCAAAACTCAGATTCTTGGTTGAGGAACCTTTCCCTCATTTTACTAATTTCCACAGTCCAATCCCCTAATTAGATGAAGAATACAACAATAGGTTAATGTAATATGATCAAAATCAAGTTACGAATAGTTAACTAATTGGTCTCCTTCAAAAACTCTCAAAAATTTGCCTTCCCACGAGCTGCAAATCGAACTTTTGTGATATGAACTTCAAACCTTCGAAAATCCCCTTTTTTGCCCAGAAATTTTTGCTTCTGCGGTCCTGCTTCTGCAATAAGGACTCCACATATGCAAGTTTTCATTAAACTCCAGAGTCTATACCTGCGCTCCTTCGTCCGCATTAGCGGATGCGCTTCTGCGACTAAACGTCCGCTTCTGCGGAGCCTTGGGTCCTTCACACCTCTGCATATGCGACTACCCTTCCGCTGATGCGGCTCCGCTCATGCGACTTCGTCGTCGCATATGCAACCCCTGGCCTCTATGCCCAAACCTGCTCATACGACTCTTTCCTCGCTTTTGCTTGCCGCACTTGCGGGCTTCCAACCGCAAGTGCAAAAACACCAGAACCAGCCAACTTCAGAATATGCACAAGTTCAATCAGTTGAGCATCCAAAACATACCTTAGACTCCCGGGACCTCAACCAAACATACCAACAATTCTTAAAACACCATACAAACTTATTTGAGTACTCAAATTACATCAAACAACGTTATAAACACCAATCAACCTCCGATTGAACCTTAAGGAACTTGAAACTACCAAATTTGACAACGGATGCCGATACCAACAAAACCACGTCCAATTGACCTCAAATTTTGCATACAAGTCTTAATCAACACTACTGACCTACTCCAACTTCTGAAATTGGACTCCGACTCCGATATCAAAAATTTCACTACCCGTCCGAATCTCCAAAAATTTGACTTTTGCAATTTTAAGCATAAATAAGGTACGGACCTCAAGAACACAATCTGGACATGTCCTTAAGCTCAAAATTACCAATTGGAGCTAACGAAGTCGACGAAACTCCATTTTGGAGCCGTCTTTACACTGTTACAACTACCATCCAAATCTTAAGACTTAAGCTCCTATTTTTTAACTAAGTGTCCCAAAATACTCCGAAACTCAAAACAAATCATCTTGGGAAGTCATAATAGCAGAAACAGATAATGGGGAAGTAGTTAATAGGGGATCGAGGAGATAATTCTCAAAACGAGCAGTCGGGTCGTTACACTTGCAGTTTCTAGCTTGACTACTATCTAGGAGGATCAATAGTTGAGATTTATATGATGACTAATTAAAATTAACTAAGAATCTAAAGTTGTTTCCTAGTGACTATCGAGACAAGGAATAAGAAAATAAGATTATCAATGGGAGAAGACATGGTTTTGACTGGATCGTTACAATAATTATTCGGGATCTAACTCTAGATAATTCACTTTTAATGTTCAAGTAAGTCTCTTGAATAAATTCAATTATTAGTTCAAAGGTTCAGTAGAAACTCCTCTCTCGATTAAGTCTTAAACTCACGAGATGAACCAAATTAAGTACTGTGAATATATGCAAGAATGCGTAGTGGATTGATCTTCAGAAAAATCTTTTGCGATTATTCACCTAACTAGGTGTAATCAATAATTCAACTAGCCTCTTCCGATTACTTAGAAGAATTTATGAACTCAACCAACAATATAATATAAAGATATCACAAGTTATGCGTCTCTCGATTACACGATAGTGAATATAGATGAAAAAATTAAATTCTCCAAAACCATTCAATACATAAAACTAGAGTAATAATCCACAAATAATCACTAATACACCAAATCCATCAAACCCTAAATGGAACTACTCCATAGACATTGAGAAATTCATCACAAATATAATTAAAGTATAAAAAAATATACATTTGATCAAAACTTGGGTCTTGAGTGAGGAAGGAATGATAAAATCCTTGTGCTTGTGTTCTTTCAACTCCTACTTAGCTTCCTTAGGTCAAAAGTGTGTTTCAAGTCTAGAAAATAACATTTTTATGTATCTATACCAAGCAGAGTCAGGTCCGGACGAAACTACCCTTTCCTAGCCGAAATAGAAAAATAGCTTTGGGAAAAATATGCATGGGTTAGCACGCCATGCAGTGTGCTAGTGGGACTTATCAGAGAGCAAGCGAAATTGTCAGGTAGCAGAAAACACACTGCCATGGCACACTATGCGCCACCCACGCGTCGTGGTAGTATATTTTCTTTAGAGTACGACTTCAAACTTGATTTTTGATGTCCAAACTTGGTCCTCGATCCTCCAACACGATTCCGGCTTAATTTCTTGGCCTTTTACTCAGACATTGAATTTCTTAATAACTCGAATCAGATCCACAACATCTACACAACTCAGAATTACTCCTACAAGGTATAAAACACACAATAAGTACAAAACACTACCAACTAAAGCTCAAACAAAAGTAAAGTGCATTGAATTAGAGTGCAATAAACAACTAAAATATGAGATTATAGCATACCATCAAGAAAGGGAGATCAATTGAATTCTGCTGAGAAATAACACATTTTAAATAAGGTAAAAATTATTTTTGTGAATTATTTATAAGTTGTTAAATCCCTTTGGCATGATTTTTTTTATAGCAATTTAGGAAAGAGGGTTCAAAACTGATTGGTATGTCACAACTCCAAATGCCAAGATGTGGCTCTTTTTCTTCTTGCTTCTACTTACCCTTTCTATGCGCAAGAACTGGACATCTTGTATTTTTACATAAAAGGAGAGGTTAATAACCTTAATGGATAAATTATATGTCGTATTGTAATGATCTGACCGATTGTTTTAATTGTATTAGCCCTAAACTCCTATTTATTGCCATTTTAGTGTTATACTGTGGTTATATGAATAGCTGCAATGTTCGGTTTTGATTTCGGGAGAGTTTCAGAGTGCTATAGAATACATAGTCGCTAAGTTGAAAGTTTAAGTCGTATATAGTTTGACTGGTGTGAAGAAACTTCGGGATGGAGTTTCAATGGTTTCAATAGCTCTGTATTATAGTTTTTGTCTTAGGAACGTGTCCGAATATGTACTTGGAGGTTTGTAGGTTGTTTTGGCGCAAAATGGCAAAAGTTCGAATGTTGGAAGATTTTGAAAAATTTAACTAGGAGTGAACTTTTTGATTTCAGGGTCGGATTTTGATTTTGAAGGTTGGAATAGTTCCGTAACATCCTTTGTGACTTGTGTACAAAATTTGGGGTCAATCAGATGTGATTTGATAGGTTTCAGCATCGACTGTAGAAGTTAGAAGTTCAAAAATTCATTAGGCTTGAATCGAGGAACAATTCGTGGTTTTTAGCTTTGTTTTATTATGGTTTGAAGGCTCGACTAAGTTCTTATCGTATTTTAGGACTTGTTGGTATATTTGACTGAGGTCTTGGGGCCTCGGGTTTGATTCGAACCATGTTCGGCGCATTTCGAAACTTTGAAAAATTTATGAATTTGCCGATTTTCTAAGTTTTGGTGTCCTTCTATGGATTCGCAATGATGCTCCCACGTTCGCATAGAGTCTTTAGAGATTGTTGGAAGTTTACCCTTCACATTCGCGAAGATGACCACGCGTCCCTGAAGGGTCACGACTTGGTTCTTTGCGAATACTGACTGGGTTACACATTCACGATGAGGAAGGCAGTCTGTGGTGAGGCTCACACATGGTCTATGCGTGCGCGAGAAGGGCTTCGCTATTGTGAAACTTGAGAACCCTTGGTCACTGCATTCACGAGAAGGATTATATGGGCAGCAGATTTAAGTTTCAAAATTGAGGATTTATATCATTTTTCACTAATTGGACTGTAGACCTCGGATTAAGGTGATAATCTGAAGGAATTTCAGATTGTTGGGGTAAGAGTTCCTAGCTCGTTTTTGATTAAATTTTACTAATTTATCTTCGATTTCTTCAATTAGTTAAGGATTTGGGTGGAAAATTTGGGAAAAAAGGTGTAAAGTTCTTAGACCAAGTTTTTGGGTTTTGGAAGGCTAAATTAGGTCGGATTTTGATAATTTTTGTATGGATGGACGCGATATCGAATGAGAGTTTGGTTTTTGTATTTTTGGTCAGGTTTTGAGACGCGGGCCTGGGGTGACTTTTTGGTGTGATTTTTCAATTCTTTGCTAAAATTAATTATTTTATTATTTAAATTAGTTTCCTGTAGTGATATTTATATTATTTAATTATTTTGGCCAGATTCAAGCTGTTCGGAGTTAGAATATCGAGGGAAGGACCTTCTAATTGATTGATTTAGCGTGGTTTTAGGTAAATGACTTATTTAACCTTGTGTGGGGGAACTTTCTCTTTGGTTTTGGTACTGTTGTAATAATTTATGATATGTGAAGGCCGTGTACACAAGGTGATGAGTGCGTACATGGCCTAAATATTAAAATTCTTGTTTTAGCTAAGTAGTTTCCATTTTGTACCTTAACTGAGTTACTTTATAATGTATAATGTTTAGCTTAATTACATGTCTACTTATCTTATCTCTTAACTGCAACTTGTATTACATGCTTAGTTGAATTACTTATTTTTTTATTTCGTATTCATTATTTAACTGTGGACTTTCTTATTTGAAATGGCTATCCTTGAAATATCTGGCTGTTGAGTTTGGTGTTACGTTGCAAGGCCGTGGTTTCTTTTGAGGTAAGGTGTAAATTGTGAGATTTAATATTTTTTAGCTGTTATGTTTGGCTTCTATGTTATTGTTGAGGTGATTATTTTGGTTGTTTGCACGAGGTTTCTACCGTGCCATTTTTATTTTTGATATGCATGCGGTGGTATAAGGTCTGGATGTCGAAACACATGCTGTGAGATAAGGTGAGCATGATACGCGTGGCTAGTGGTGGAACTACTAGAAGCCACACGGTGTGATAAGGTGGGCTAAAACGCAGAATGATGTTTCGGGAAAATAATTTTTTAAAACTAAATATAAAGGCTCCCGCGGTGATATAAGGAAAGACTTTGAGTTATTTTATGATTTGGGACTATGAGGTGATACCTCGGGAATGCCCCAGTTGATCTTCTCTACTTGCTATATTGTTTGTTATTGTTCTCCTTAACCTGTAAGATTCTTGCTTCATTTGGTATTGTATTTGCCTTCCTTTGATTCCGTGTTGTTATCTTCTATAGATTCTTATTCGTTTCACTTGCTTGTCATTTTATTATATTATTATATATTCTACCTTGTTTCTTATTATTTTTAGTAGGGCCTTGACCTGACATTGTCACTACTCTACAGAGTTTAGGCCTGACACTTACTGAATACAATTATAATGTAGTCATACTAAGCTTCATCACTTCTTTTGTTCAAATTCAGGTATATCCTACCAGCCTTGGTATTAGAGTGTTGCGTTGCTCACTTGGAGACTTCAAGATACACCTAGAGGTGCTTAATGGACGGGATGGGGCGGACTGAACAAAAAAAGAACCATCTCGTTCGTTAACGGACCAGGTTGGTTAGCGGGCTGGGGATAACGCGTTGGGAATTTACGTGTTTTTGTGGGCCAGTCCGGGTTCGGGCTTAACGGGCTCGGCGCGGGCTGTGCTAAATTTTTGTTAGCAACGGTACACAAATTAAAAAAAAATATAACCCATTAACGAGCTGAACCGGGCTACAGCCTGTTAATGGGTTAGTGGACTTAGCGGGTTCCGGTGCCTTGGTAACCAAAATGTGTTCGTCTAAAATCCGCTCCATGTCCAACCCGTCCCAGCCAGCCCTATATGCTACAGTGCTTGGTTCAACCGAGCTGACTCGGGCCGAACCGGGCTGAAAACGGGTCAACCTGGCCCAATTAACAGGTATAGGTACACCTGCCCGCATCTATAGGCCTCAGAGTCCCCTTCTATCCCGTACTTTCTTGTTTCTTTACCTTTTTGTAGATAGTGATGTCTAGAGTGTTTAGTATTGTATTTATCTCATGTAACTTATATCTTACCGTGTTTTGGGAGTGGTACATGTTGACTTGCAGATTTTACTTTGTACAGTTGTTGACGTTTTGAGCTTTTAGATCATTATTTCAGTTATTACGTATGCTTGTTAGACTTACGCAGTCTTAGAGTCTGTGTCATCACGATATCATACAGAGGGAAATTGGGGTCGGGACACGTGTGTACTTCTAGAAATTTCAAGTAATCTCAGATTTGGAGAAGAAAGTAAAATTTTACATGTTAATTTGCAATCCCGAATTTTATAATAAGAACAATAATGTGTATCTCTTTTGAAATGTGGCTCTAGGTGAACATTTTGATCGATAATTAATTTCTACCCTTAAAATATTTTGATATTACATATGATTAATTTGTGCTTACCATATAATAAGTTGAATTTGAATTCATCAAAACTACTTACCATATGTCAAATAATTAGAAATAAAAAAGATTCTATCCATGCATGTATAAAAGAAGGTGTCTTGGAACCACTCTTGCATGAAGGAAAGAAGAAACAACTACTTAAATCTCATATAGTAATTCAAGTATGGCATCTCAATTTACTTTGCTTCTCTTGTTCATTGCTTCAATGTGGCTTATTCAAGTCTCTTTCGTAAGTTAACAATTTATCTATTTTTCTTCACATTGTTAATAGAAGAATTCAAATGTTCAATTGATCAAGAGTGACCAAGGTGTCGTTAGGATTAATATTTGAATAGTGACTCCTATAGTGATTGTTTTTTCTTAATTTTCTTATATTAAAACCTCTAAATTGACTCATAGTTTTCTTCCTTTTTTGTGGAATAAACAGGCAAGACAACATTTTGATGCTTCATTTTTGGCGAAACCCCCCGTTGGCCCAACAACATGCCCCGTTCCTACAGCTCGTATGTTTTTTTTAACTAGTAGTAATTAATTTTAAATGAATTTTTTATTTCTTTTGATTGATAACTTGGTATTTTCTGATGTATTATCCAGAATGTTCGAGTGCATGTGACCAACGATGCTCTGCAACATCACATAAGAATAACTGTTTAATGTTTTGCAACATGTGTTGTAACTGGTGTCAATGTGTTCCACCGGGTACATTTGGACAAAAAGAGTGTTGTTCCTGCTACAACGATTGGAAGACGGAGCAAGGGACACCAAAATGTCCTTGAAACTTGCGATCGATTCTTGATAATACCTTCCTTTGTGGGACTTCATATGTATTTTCTTGTTATGCGATGAATCTAATATAATGAAACGCACATATATTTATCAATAAAATGAGATATTTATAGCCAAAATATGCTTATGACTTATTTTAGACCATAATTCTTTTTTGAAGTTCTTTATTTATACTAGATGGAGAGAAATTGTTTTACGGTAGGATATTGCACAAATTAACAAAATTCCATTTTTGTACTCTCTCTGTTTTATTTTACATATCATGATACTGCCGAGGCAAACGACCTGATCCTATAAAAGTATTGCTGAGGCGTTCAGCCTGATCCCTATAAAATTTAAAACTATGACGGGTCACTGACCCCACTCACGAATATATATGTGAGTTATAAATTCAAGAAAAACTATTGGACGAATACGCCCAACGCAGAAGAAATCTCGAACTCTTAGAGCCCAATCCAGTAATAACAAGCACAACAATTAATTGTATAGATTTTACATTCATTTTACATTTTATACTGTAAAGATATATACTCATTTTGCAATAATGAAAAGGTAGATGGTTTATTTCCCTTTTACATATTTTCTCTCTGTTTCTTTTTATTCTCAACACTTCTAGAGAAAACTTCCTCATCTTCCATAGCTCATCTGAGCTTCATTCTAACATGGTATCAGAGCGGGAATTCCAATTCTCCGCGTTATAAGCTTCATTCCTAATGGAGATTGACTCAGAAATCACAATAAAGTCAGTTTGCAACCAAATCGGGGATTTTGTCCGAGTTTTTCAATTCTGACCTGAAAAGTTTAGGGTTTCACTTCAAATCTCCATCTAGCACACTCGTTTTGAAGAAAAATGTGATCTACGAAGTAATTCAACTTAAATCGGGATCAATTTTCAACTCACAAAGAAAGCTAGGGTTTCCCCCATATATAAAGGATTTACTCCTTCGAGTTTCAGAAGAAGACGGGTAATATCACTCTAGTTCACATACTTCCGGATTTTTCTTTGATGTACTTCAGAGTTTGAATCGTATGAGTTAGTCTTTTGCATGTCAACATTGTTCAAGTTCTGCAAATTGTATGAATAAAGATTCCTTTCATTAATTAGCGTTTCATCTAATTAGCACATGCTATGGGAAGCAATGGTGATAGCTCAGTTTCTACAATTGAAGGATATACGCCTTTTACCCTTGATCCTTCTCATCCCCTCTATGTACATCCCTCTGATAGTCCTGGTAGACATTTGGTACTTGTACCATTTGATGGCCATGGTTTCGTGCTTTGGAGAAGCAGTATGCTCACTTCTCTTTCAGCAAAAAATAAGTTAGGGCTTTTAGATGTTAGGATAAATCAACCCAGCACTGATTCACCTTATTACCCATACTGGGAGAGATGCAATGATATAGTGAAAGGTTGGATCACCAATTCTGTGTCTCGAGATATTGCTATTAGTGTTATATGCTTCAGAACTGTAAAAGAAGTTTGGACTGATATCAATGAGAGATTTGGTCAATCAAATGGATCCAGATATCTCCAAATTTAGAGAGACATAAGTGGAACTGTCCAAGGATCCTCAGACATTGCCACATATTTTACCAAACTTAGAAGCCTTTGGGATGAATTAAACTCCTCATATGTAAGCCCTATATGTTCCTGTAGAGCTCTTCCTATGTTCATAGAGGATCAACAACTTTTCCAATTTCTAAATGGCCTTAATGAATCCTACTCTACTATAAAGAGTGCTATAACGACCATGAGTCATCTACCACCCATCAGCAAGGCTTAATCTCTTCTACAACAGGATGAAAGTCAGAGGGAAACTCCATCAACTACTCCAAACTTCTCCACTGATTCAGCTTCTTTTTTTGTATCCTCAACTTCTCATATTGCAAATAGAACTTTCACACAAATGGCGAATTTTGATTTACGAAAGAATACTTCTTCCGTTTCTTGCAAAAACTGTAAGAAACTTGGTCACACTGTGGACAAGTGCTACAGGCCACATGGGTTCCCTGCAGATTTCAAATTCACCAAGAACAAGAAGTCAGCCTCTTGTGTTCAAAGTGATATTTCTCATGGGTTTCCAAGTGTTTATGCATCTCAGTCTTCTGACAATTCGGCTCATATGTTCACACAAGAACAATATCAACATTTGATGTCCTTATTTCAACAATTTCAAGTATCTCCTAGTCCCAATTCTAAAGCCTTTTCTGCTGAAAATTCTGGATTTGCTCATTTTGCAAGTTTGTTTACCGCCTATGCTATTAATTCAGACAATTCTCATATATGTGCAACTTCTCAGTTAGGTATCAACCATTGGATATTAGACTCAGGGGCCACTAACCATATGACTCTACACAAACACTTACTTCACATTCTTGTTCCTTTACCTGAACTTTTTTTAGTTACTTTAACTAATGGATATAAAGTTAAGGTAGTGTCCACCGGTTCTCTCCACCATAGACATGACATTATCTTACTTAATTTCCTTCTTGTACCATCTTTCCATTTCAATTTGATTTTGATACATCAGCTAATTTCTCAATTAAATTGTATAGCTATCCTTACCAAATTTAAATGTTCTTTACAGGGCCTTTCTCTGAAGAGGCCACTGGTAATTGGTAAGGCTGCTGGACGATTGTAATACATTCATCCTGATGCTGATTTGTTTCCAGGTTCAAACCCCTTTCCATTTTCGAGTTGTGTGTCATGTAATAAGTCTGAATCCATCAATTCTTCTGTACATACTTTTCCATGTAATCAGACACCCAATATAAATAAAATGGATCTTTTTTGGCATCAAATATTGGGGCATACGCCTTTTCATAGAATAAAATCTATTCCTTTTATATATGATAAAGTTTCTCCTACACAATCTTTTATTTGCTCAGTATGTCACATGGCAAGACAACAGAGCTTACCCTTCCCTGATAGCCAAATTTATTCTACTACCCCTTTTCAATTGGTACACATTAATATTTGGGGGCCTTATAACTCTAAAACTTACACTGGTTTCAAATATTTTCTAACTTTAGTTGATGATTTCAGTAGAGCCACCTGGACTCACTTATTATCATGTAAAAGCAATGCTCTCTCTGTCCTTAAAGCTTTTACTTCTATGGTTAAAGTCTATTTTCATTCCTCTGTTCAAACTTTTAGATCTGATAACGCTTATGAACTTGGCAGCAGCCATGAAGCTACTTCTTTCTTTGCTGACCAAGATACTTTACATCAAACCACCATTCCTCATACTCCTCAACAAAATGGAGTTATGGAAAGGAAATATAAACATCTCATAGAAGTTTCTAGGTCTCTCCTTTTTCAGTCCAACCAACCCATCAAGTATTGGGGTGACCGTGTCTTGACTACCACATATCTCATAAATAGAATGCCTTTAGCTACTTTGAATAACATCTCCCCTTTTGAAAAATTGCATGGTCACCAACCTCCATGCTTATTTAAGGTTCTTTGGCTGCTTGTGTTTTGCCACTTCTCCCAGTTTTGGTAGGGACAAGTTCCAATCTAGGGCCATTTCTAGCCTTTTCTTAGGCTATCCTTATGAAAAAAAAGGCTACAAGCTTCTTAATCTCTCCACTTCTTCCATTTTTTACTCTAGGGATGTTGTGTTACATGAACATATCTTTCCTTTTCACTCTTCCAACCATCCTATTCCTCCCCCTTCTCCACCTTTTGTGGATGTTTCTCCACCACACTCTTCTACCAAGCTTCCCATGCCTCCTCCTCCTGATTCTTCTCCTCTCCCTCATGTTCCTTCACCACCCTCTTCTACAAACTCTCCCATTCCTCCTCCTAATCCTTCTCCTATTGTTCATTCACTACCTCCTTCTTGTAATCTTCCTATTTATTCTCATGCCACCCCTTCTACCCCTGTCCAGGCCGTCAGAAAATCCACTAGGACTGTCACTCAGCCTATTTACCTCAAAGACTACATTTGTTCTTCTATCCTACCCAATCCTGCCCCTAAGTTGTCCCATTCTGAGTTGCATATGCATGAACCTCAGTATTACCAGCAGGCAACTTCATATCCTGCTTTGTAGGAGGCCATGCTAAAGGAATTTCAAGCTCTTGAGTCTAACCAGGATTGGGACATTATTCCTCTTCCCCCACACAAAAAGGCCATTCCTTATAAGTGGGTTTATAAAATTAAATAGAGGGTTGATGGCTCCAATGAAATATACAACGCCAGGTTGGTTATTAGGGGCGACACTCAAAAAGAGGGTATTGATTTCACTGAAACCTTCTCCCATATTTTTAAGTTGACCACCATCAAGTGTCTTCTTACTTTGGTTGTTAAGAGGGGTTGGATTGTCTATAAGTTAGATGTCAACAATGCTTTTTCGCATGGTGACCTTCATGAATAAGTTTATATGAATATCCCTCCTGGTTTAGATGTCCCTTCTACCTCTTCTTCTCCTCCATTGGTCTGTAGACTCAAAACATCTTTATATGGCCTCAGGCAGGCCTCCAAACAGTTGTTTTCTAAACTGTCTGAGGCTTTGCACTCAAGGGGCTACATTTCTATCTTAATGACTATTATTTATTCACCAAGTCCTTTTCTGGTTCTCTCATTGTCCTGGTTATCTATGTTGATGATATTCTCTTGGCTGGAGATGATATTGCTGAATTGGATTCCTTGAAATCTTTTCTGGATCATCAATTTAAAATCAAGGATTTGGGCATATTCTACTATTTCCTTGGCTTGGAGATTTCTTCTACTCCTCAGGGTTACCTTATGTCTCAATCCAAGTACACATCTGATCTCCTAGCTGAATTTAACTGGCAGCATTTCTCCCCTGTCCCCACACCTCTAGATCCTTCATGTAAGCTTCTTTTGGACATGTGGGACCCTATATATGATCCCAGTCTGTACATGAGGCTCATTGGGAAGCTAAATTTCCTACAACATACAAGGCCTGACATCTCCTTCTCTGTTCAGCATCTCTGTCAATTCCTTTAGCATCCACAGGTTCCACGTATGTTGGGTGCTCTTCATGTTTTAAGGTATCTCATAAATGATCCTGCCCATGGAATCTTACTATCAAACTCTTCAAATATGGCTCTTATGGGATTTTCTTATTCTGATTGGGGTTCTTGCTCCAATTCTCGCAAGTCTGTTAGAAATTCAACCACCACAAGACACCTCCCATGTGCTCTTCTTTATCCTTCATCGCACAGTTGTTGCCTTAAATCGAAATCCATCTCAGCACTTGAACCAACAGATCTCCACCAACTCTAAACCTCTCCGAAGATCATCTTCCTTGAGCCCTCAACACCAAGAACGCTTATTCAATCCTGAACCACCGCACACTGCAATCTCTGACAGCTTCTTCCTCAACACCAGTACCCGAAAGGCAAATTGAAGAAGACCATAACACCGACGAACTTCACACATTCAGTAAGGACAACAACGCCACATGAAAGATGAAAATTCCACCACGCTCGAAAATACTAAGTCTCGTTACTCCATCAACCCAACCCTGAACATTCTTAGTCCAATTCCTTTCCCCCGCCGGAAATAAGATATTGAATCTTTGAATCATGCATTGAGAAAAATCTCCTTTCATATCATTCACTGCCCCGACGCATAGACAAACATCTTACCATATATCAATAATAGCCGATAATAGTTCATGAACATCATAGCAACTTGCCCATAGCCTCAAACCATCAGAAATACAGCTACTAAGCTAACATGACAAGATATCCTTCCGCAAGGCGATGACATTATCCCAATCGAATTCTGCAGGGAGAAACGTCCTGCTCCACTTCTATTGTATTATTACAATTCCTCGATTCCCAATTGATAACAAGTGATACACGTCGCATAAGATTGAATAGGAAGAAAATAAAGGCATAAGCCTCAAAGGAATCAAATCGCACGATGAGGAATCAAGAAGGGAAGTGCTCCTAATAGCCCTGTGCCCTCTCGAAGATAAGTACAGACATCTCCGTACCGATCTCCAAGACTCTACTAGACTTGCTCATGACTCGTGAGACCTAAGTGAACCTAGTGCTCTGATACCGTGTTGTCACGATCCAATATCCATTAAAGGTCGTGATGGCACCGGACACCACTGTCAGGTAAGCCAACACTAAATAGTTAATATAGTTCTCATTTTAATATACTTAAAATCGTAATTCTCTTCAATTAAATATTAAAAGATGGATTTTATAGAATAAATAAAAAAATATTCTTAACAGTTTCAATACTTGAACAACCTATAACCCCCACCCCCCAAAATTCAGTGTCAGAAGTGCATGAGCATCAATTAGGAAATAAAATCAATTACAGCATCTGTCCGGTATATAAATTTGGACAGGAAAGAAAATATAAATACTCTGAAGGAGACTCTGTTGGCTGCGGATCATAACATAAGATGCAGCTCACCTAAATCTCCATATCAACCACGGCACTGCGCCCTCAAGGTCACTAGACATATATGCACATGCACAATAAAATGTGCACCAAGTGTAGTATGAGTACGCAAAGCAACGCTTACCCAGTAAGTATCTTGTCTAACCTCAAAGAAGTAGTAACGAGGGATCGACTCTGACACTTCCTAGTATCTATAAATAAAATACCAATGATAAAATTAGGCATGGATAACATAGAACTGTTGTAAACTCAATATCATGAAGTAGGTAACCAATTCTTTTATTAATATGGAATTTCCAAAATTTATTTGTCATCATTTATCATTCTGTATCTCAGTCCAATGAAGTGATACAAACTATTATAAATTCCAAGACAAACAATTCAATCATGTGCAAATCATGTCGAGGTCGTACGGTCCGATCCAACATATAAATATAAATTGTGCATTACCGAGGGTCGAGTGGCACAAACCATAGAAGCATCTATCTCCTACCGAGGTGTTCGTCTCGCTCCACAAAAGAAAAAATACATTAAAACAAAAAATTCAAGATTTATTTAGGCACAATTATTCCAAAGGAATTTCGAATCTCATTAATGATCAAGTAAATACAATTTAACCTTTTTTCAATTCCTTTATCAAGTTTAAATATATTTTAGACAACTAAATTAACTAGTAGGTTGCAAACATCGCAACTATAACATGATTTAGGTCTTAGATTACCCGGGCATTAAGTACTATAGTAGCTACGCACGGACTCTCGTCACATCGTGCGTACGTAGCCCCCACAAATAGAAGCATATATCAAATAAATTCACCTATGGGGTTAATTCCCTCTTACAAGGTTAGAAAAGAGACTTACCTCGCTCTAAAAGCCGGTCTTTCAAACAACTCCAATCGATGCCCAACGCTCCAAATCTAGTCAAAAAACGAGCAATTCTATAAATATATACTCTAATACTCATTATAATCCTATTTACAACAAATTTCCAGCTCCGTTCGAAAAGTCGATAAGATTTCAAGAAAATTCGAATATATACTTTACCCCTAATCTAACAAACTCAAATATATAACTTATTCCAAATTTCATATCCAATTTCGTGGTCAAAATCCAAAAATACAATCTTCTAGGTTTTTCTTCAAAATCCCAAATTTTCTACAAATTTTCATGTCAAATCCATATATAATACATGTATTTAACTTGCAAAAAGTGGGAATCACTTACCTTGACATAGATGGTAAAGATGGATCACCAAAATTGCTCCAAGACCGGCTCCCATGGAGGAAATTAAGTGAAAATGAGCCAAATCCTCGTTTTAAAGAAACACACTGACCAGCTCGACCTTTGCACCTACGGTCCAGTAGCCGCTTCTGCAACTCTGCACCTGCGGAAATTCCATCACAGGAGTGGCTCTAGCTCGACCCAACAGTTCTCGCATTTGCGCCGCAAGTAGCGCATCTATGCTTCCGTTTTTGCGGTCCTAATGCACTTCTGCGCTCGCGAACCTGTGTGTACGCCCGCTTCTCCGGCCCAGGCCTTTTGGGCAACCTCTGCTTCTGCGCTTGCCTTTCCACTTTTGCAGCGTTGCACCTGCGGCCCTTTTTGCTTAGGTGTGATAACACCAAAGCTCGGGCCCTTCAAGAACTCAACAAAGCTCCAGATTTATCCGTTGACCATCTGAAACCACCCCGAGGCCCACGCGACCTCAACCAAACCTACCAACAAGTCCCAAATCACATTATGAACTTTGTCGAGCCTTTAAATCATATCAAACAATATCGAAATCACAAATCGCAACCCGATTCATGCTTAATGAACCTTAGAACTTCAAGCTTCAACATTCGATGTTGAAACCTATCAAATCACGTCAGGTTGACCTCAAATTTTGCATACAAGTTACATTCAAACCGGACATCAAAAAGTCCACTCCCGGTCAAACTTCTCAAAAACCTTCAAATTTCTAACTTTCCCAAATGTAAATCCATAAATTCTTACATACATGATTCCTGCTACTTTGTGCATGAAGCAAAAGGGAGATACATGAGGTGTTTCTTACGAGTTGAACTCCAAACAGATGCATATTATATGACCCAAAGAATATATTTTAGTTGTATACAATTAATTATTAAAAATTCGGGGTTAATCACAATCAATATGAATATTCAAGGACACATCTCGCATTATATGATAAATATGTTAAAGTGTAACACTAAAGAAGATAACTTTATATAATAAAGAAGCAGTAAAGACCCAAAAGTGTAAATGATAGTAATAAATGACTTTTGAGTAGTAGATGAAATAGAGACAACCTGACAAAGATGAGGTTTTCGGACGTCTTTCTAACAAGTATGGATGATGATGAGCAACGTTGTATTTTAATCCTTCTTGGATCGGGTGAGAGGGATAAAAGAAAAAAAGGAAGTATAAAGTTAAGCTTTGTTTCTATTCAATAAAGTCAGAATCTTGTACAGAGAATGTTGATGTTATTCTTTACAAAAGGTCCAGTCTCCTATTTGATATACATTTCTTTCTATTTATAAGGATACATGTGCCACAAAACCGTAGATAGTACAACAGAAAGGAATATCCATTAGAATATTCACTAGGGAATCTAAATCCTAAAACTAGTCATCACTCGTACCGAAGGTGGATGCTCGTTCTCGTCCTCGTCTTCTGTTAAGCCATTTCGACCTTCAGCAATAATTTATCCTCCACATCTGACCTTGACCTTTTGGAGTTAGGTTGACACGCCATAGCCTTCAGAGGCCCTCCTACCATTGACCGGGTAAAACACACAAAATGAAGTTTTTGCCAATACACATACGATTTTTTATGTTTGCCATGGTACAATGTCTCTTACAGCTTTGGGTCTTTCTTTGGTATTTCCCCACACAATCATACATGAGATGGAAGAGAAAAGGTCGAAAACCATACCATAAGACCACTTTGCCAAAAGGCAAGAATTTGTTTATTGTCAGCTGAATATATTACATTCTTGCCTTTTAGGTTGCAGAGGTTCCTAAGTCATTCAGAACGGATGATAGGTACCTAATTCGCGAATAGTTACTTTGTCAAATTTAGCAAATTTGTTTTCCACCTATATTACACGTTACGAGATGATTTTAGGCTGGGTTTGATGTAGTGGAGTGCTGGGAATTTCTCAAAGTTAATTGAACTTGCTGCTATTGCCGGTTAAAATGAACTGATGGTGCAAAATTTTCTTACGTTGATAGTTAAGAGGCTCCCATTATCAAAATTAGGCTCGGCCACTTGGGCAGATGGGCACCCCTCCCAAGTGCAATACATCTTGAGTTCTCGCTGTGAATTTTGATGGACGCCCATATCAGAGGGCAGGCCGCCGAGGACGGATCAAGTGGCCGGTAGGCTTCTAGGCTAGCAAGCTTCTGAAAAAAGGGTGCACATGTCACCTTAGGTTAATCTCGCATCGGAATGGGAGAGAAAAGTATATAGCTTTTTAAAGCACAACACAAGTTCACACGAAACATGTATTTTTTAGATTCGATGTTGCGTAGCCCAAAAGACAAATTCATAGGGGCAATGGCCCAAAGCGGACAATATGTAACATAGACTTGGGCCATGACAAATATGGTATCAGAGCCTGACTCTCTCGATATGATGGTGGGACAAACCTCAGCGAGGACGCTGAGTCCCGGAAGTGTGGGGGTGAATGTGGACCCTAAGTCCTAAGGGTAAATGTGACACCCATGACAGATGGCGGGTCAAGCAGTACTAGTAGGCTTCTAAGCTAGCAAGCTTCTAAAGTACACACATCACCTTATGCGAATCCCACAACAGAATAAGAGAGGAGAGTAAAGAGCTATATAAAATAGAACACAATTTCACATGGTACACACGCTTTAGGGGCTCGATGTGGCGTAGCCAAGAAGACAAATTCATGGGCCTAAACCCAAAGCGCACAATACATGTCATGGACTTGGGTCGTAACATTTGATGTACCCTAAGGGAGAAAACTGAAGCTCATGATTCAAACGAAAACTACCATGTGTTCATTTCCTCTTGTTTTATTATTCTCATGAGTCCAATAATTGAGATATTTTGATCTCTATTTAAAAATTCCAGCTGTTTTTACTCTTTACGTAGTACATTACTGCATCACATTCTGCTATCTCAAAACAAAACAAAACATTGGATATTATTCGCGTGCTCATTTGGCATCCTTGGACAAAAAGTTGTTGTTATTGCTGACTCGAGCATTGCATAAGTCGTCTACAGCATCCCCTCTTTCAAACACTGCAGCAGCTCCCATCCCAGAACCTGCAGCATAATGATAACCATACAAATATAAGATTGTACGGATCTAAACATCATATAATTTTTAAGAAAAAGTGCCACACCTATGCACATGGAAATCACACCAAAGCGGCAGTCTTTGCCACGACGTTTCATCTCATGAAGCAGAGTTGCCACGCAACGTGCACCTGAAAAAGGAAGGACGGGCGTCTGTAATAAAAGCTGTGTCCTCTCTATATCAGAAGACAATTTATGAAATATCACTTCTACAAATTATAGATGTTTTCACATGACTTGCTTGTTTGCTTAGGAACACATATTGAATGGCAGTAGGTGAGGACATTCAATTGAACGTTTCATCAGATAAGGGGGCCAGGAAAGAATGTAAAAGTTTTCAGGTGTTATTGTTAGCTTCCACAATATCAATATTTTCCTTAAAATATACTAAGCGACCTATGAAATAGAAGTCTAATGTGTCAACATCCAAGATTCGAATACTAAATCGAGGAAAGAATGTAAAAGTTTTCAGGTGTTATTGTTAGCTTCCACAATTTCAATATTTTCCTTAAAATATACTAAGCGACCTATGAAATAGAAGCCTAATGTGTCAACATCCAAGATTCAAATACTAAATCTAAAATTTTATAGTACCTATATATCACAATGACAGATATGAAGTTATACCAATTAACTGTAAAATGATATTATCAAATAATTACCTGTAGCACCCAGAGGATGCCCAAGAGCCATTGCCCCTCCATTCACATTAACCTTTTCAGAGTCAAGATTGAGTTTCTTGCGGCAATACACAAACTGGGATGCAAATGCCTGTCGAGGTAACATATAATTGCTGAGACAAAATTTCTAACAGTTTGATCGTGAAGCAGTTCCCATTGATTCGACATATTACCTCGTTTATTTCAAACAGGTCAATATTGTCAAGCTCAAGACCAGCAGACTTAACAGCAGCTGGTATCGCAACGGCTGGGCCAATTCCCATTACAGCAGGATCCACGCCAACAGCAGCAAAGCTCCTGCATTTTGAAAAAAATTACAATCTGTACTTACAATCCACGCATTGGAAATGTTGTATGTTAAAGACAACTTAAACTGTTTGGTTATTTGACATAATCCTAGTGAAAAACTCCTGCAGTACATGGGCGAATTTTAAAAAAGGCAACTTTGTTTATCAAGAGAAATTCTAAATCCAAAATCCAAGCTTCACTTGTATACTTTCCATTCACTTAAACATTGTCTCTAAATTTACTTCACAAGTGTTGCTAAATCCAAGGCAACTTTCAGTCTGCGATTCTGTCATTTATTGCTATTTACCAAATAATGTTTTCCAGGAAGTACATTTGTCACTTTACATTTCACTTAAACATTGTCTCTAATTCAAGAAAACTGTATTTTCGTGCCTTTCAAGAAGCACAAGAAACTACATGATCGAAGTACAAAGATCCTCTTGGACTCTATGCAGTTCTCTGCCTTAATAACTGCAACTGATGAGTACTAAAGTGAACATCATCACAAAATACACATAAAATTTGATGTTTCTGTTATTGAAAGAGTAAATCTGGAAAAGTGAAGAACCAAGAGAGTTTTAGAAATGACAGAAGCGACATTGAATAGGCAAGACACAAGAGACACTTTACACAGGCTAAGAAAGATTTATGGGAACCAAAATTAAGAGCTGAAACTCATAAGCTCGCTTGTTATACTCTTGAGTCAAAATAACCTTTTCTGAGGAATATACTCTAAGCTTTCATCTAAAAACTCCCATTCATAGAAAAAGGATATCAATGACCTGAATACGCCAAGAATCGGAAGTCTCTTCTGCATAGCTACACTTCTCTTCATAAGAAGCACTGCAGCCGCACCATCACTGACCTGGCTAGCAGTCCCTAAAAGTTCATGAAACAGCATTAGATTCAACCTTTTTAAGTAGAACAAACAGGTTATGATAGCTTAAACTAGTACCTGCAGTTGTGGTTCCGTCGCTTTTGAATGCAGGTTTCAGCTTTGCAAGGCTTGTCAAATTTGTGTTTGGCCGAATGCCATCATCTACAGAAATCACAACGGGCTTCTCCCTTCGAGTTTGTGGGTCGACGATCTTTCATCGTAAACATTAGTCATAAAAGTCAGAAGTCTATTAGATCACACAGAAGAAAAGTTCGTTCTTAGCAGCATGTCTACCTTTGTCAATATTGGGATAATCTCATCTTTGAACTTTCCAGATGCAGTTGCTGCAGCAGCTCGCTGGTGAGAAATAACCTATAGCAGAAAAATGACGGGATCAGAACTCCAGCTGCAATTCTTTTAGCAATAGACATTTTAATAGAGCTCAAAAATCTTACAGCAGCCTGGTCTTGTTCTAGCCGTGTCACTCCAAAACGTTGGGCAACATTCTCAGAAGTAATGCCCATAGGAAGAAGGCAGTCACGGGCTTGTGCAAATGCATCTACCTGTTAAAAGATAAATCCAGCTTAAAACACTAAACTACAAAAAGAGGTTTCAGGTACAATGATGAAGAATATCCGAGTTTGAGCATACTTTCGGATTAACTTGTTGAACTCTTCCAATATTGTCAACTGTCATTAACTCTAGTCCAGCACCAATGCCTGCACACACAAAATTGTTAGAGCTCAGAAGGAAAGCACAACTGTAGAAAGTAGTGTTCTATGTATGTCGACAAACTTGTATACCTATGTCATAGAATCCTGCTTTTATTGATGCAGCTACATCAGCAACGGCCTGGAGGCCAGAAGAACATTGCCTGTTCACAGTTCTGATTGGGACAGTTTCTGCTAAAACGATCAAGTTAGATGCTATATATTTTGAAAGGGTCGGAGCATGTTAGACTTTGAAAATGATCTATTCATTTCCATCAAAACATATTTAATTAAAACCAAATGTGCCAATCTTAGTTGTGACTATTATGACAACAACAAAAACCATATGTTGCTTGGCGTTCTTCCTTATAGATCAGCAATCTTGTAAAACTTCATACAAAAGAGAAAGGAAGGGAAGAAAAGAAATACCTGGGAAACCTGCATAAAATGCAGCCATCCTGCACTCCATTGCTCTTAGTGAGCCTGGTGCCAAAACCGTACCAACAACAATATCTCCTACCTCATTCGGACTCAAGTTGGTTTTCTCTACTACTGCCTGCAGTACAAGATTTGCACTCATAAGAATCCTCAATGGATAAAATAAAAATCAGAGGACAAAGAATGTGTGACCATCATAAAAATTACTACATTGTTTCTTTGTCTCGACCAAGTTTCATGTATCTCGACTATTTCACCGAGTATCTACTACCTCTGACTAGTATAGATATTAGGTAACTCTGTCCACCATAGGTGACTTAGTTAGATGGGATTGTCCCTTAGTTCTTTTTAATTACATTGTCTCTTCAGTATTTCATTCGTTTTATTGATTGTTTAGGATATAAATGCCCAATTCCAACAAAGGTTAATCAAACATTCAAGAGTGTGGAAGCTGATATATAGACAAACGATATACCTTCAGAACTGGAGCAAGTAAATCATCTGCTAGGGTGTCTTTAAAACCTCCACGTTTCGCTTTACAAATAGCAGTACGGTAAGCTCTGCAAAACATCAAATTACCAACCATTTTAATAGAGGAAGTCAAACAGTTATAAGAAATCTCGATGATCTAACTAAGTGAGACAACTTACGCAACAATGACAACATCATCACCAAAAGCAGCCGTCCTTTGATATGCAGCACTGTCACCAGCTAAACAAATTGATGGCTGTCCAAAAGGAAAAAAAAAACAAAGATTGACCACATTGAAGAGAAACAAAAACAATGAGAATAATCATCAACACATTTTAGCTGCACACTGTGAAGCTAAAGTCTCTCAATTTCTTTCTGACAACCGTGGTGTCCGGACCAGCTTAGCCAAGTCTTTGTCAACATAGGCTCTTTGAGCTATTTTGGAAACTACACAAATTTTAACTCTTAAGGTTTTTGATAAATTTGAATATCGCTTTGTATTGAAGATATAATTAAATAAAGAATAGTGTCTTGTCTCTAACAGCTTAATCTTTTAAATGAGATTTTCAGCAAAAGTACTATAGTCATTAAAATGCTTGCAAAGTAATTTTTCCTCTTTTCTTTTTCTTTCCATATACTTTCTTTTTTAAGTTTGGAGGAATCAGCTACTATCTGGAAAAGAATTTCATCAAACAAAAAACCCGTAATAAGTTAGCTCTTTTACACTATTTTTTTGGTTTCCTACCCGGTGTTTGGTGCCCACATTGGGGCTCAACTAAATATGGAGTCTCGCCAGAATGTTCCACACATAGGAGGTAAATTCCTTCCTAACAAAGGCGACTATATACCTGGGGCTCAGAGGCGGCTTACCCCCAGGCCACTAAAGCGGTTGCTTTAGGCCTCACAAAAGTAGAGGCTCCAAAAGCTACTCTTCTTATATGTAATTTAAGTATTTATTATACTTATTATGTGATCTTTTTTTGTAGTTGGTTGAGAAAATTCTAATGAAGTGAAAGGCAATTAAATCAGCATCTACTTTCTAGTTCTCCTCTTAACTTACAATTCTAACTTTGTAAGATATTTTCTTTCAAGGTCTCTATAGGTACGCTTCAAGCTAATTAGATTGTAAAAAAACTATAGTTAATTTGTTTATCTTCTTTGTAAATATAAATTCCCATATGATTGTTACTTTGGGAGGCAAGGATATATAGTAAGTTATGTTGACTGTAATGTGTAAAAAAATCAAAATTAAACTTAAGAAAGTCTTATCAAAAGTTGGTAATGTTTCAACAAAGATTAAATGGCTTAGTTACATCATCAACATTAAACTGCATATCAAAAAGTAAAAAAATATGAACTTTAAACAAAAATATCTAAAAATTATTACATAAGATTAAGGCCTCCTATTACTGTATGTCTTTAGGCGGCGAATCCACGATTAAAAATCTATGGGTTCAACTTTTAAGATTTTTAACATTGTACTTATTATATTTTTAAAGTTATGGGTTCAAATCTATTATTTTTGCAATTTTAATGAACTTTTACACATCAATTTCTACTCCGCTTGGAAAGTTATGGGTTCAGTTGAATCTATAACTACCACACTGCATCGGCATCTCCAACACTATTGAGCTGTCTCTATTAGGGCTCGAACCCGACACGACAGGTTAAGAATAAAGTACTGTAATAGTTATGGCTCCACCACAAACTCTTGTTGGTTGCTCTTTTACATCTTACCATGAATAAAACCACCAAAAAAGACATTCATATTTTCAAAGTTATTTATTCTTTATTTTTCCAATTTGTTGAAAGAAAAAACACGAACTAGTTGAGATTAACTATATGAATCTTCACCGTCCGTGGCTCTTATTTAAGTCCAACTCAGTCCAATAACAATTCTTTAGGAATAATAGAAATGAGAAAGGAAAAAAAAACTTACAGTGATAGAAGAAGACTGATCATGAATGTGATGAGAAGAAGAACGAATGGGCTGAAGGTGCTCCAGTAGAACTCTTTGCCTTTCAATAGCTTTTTCCATTTTTTCTTTCTTCCTTTACAGAGAAATGGAAAAGGGATGTTATAGCTGGTGGATTAATCCCATCCCATCATATATAGTACTATTGAGTATTACTACTACCAAATTATTAGTCAAAAAGGACCAAGAAATAGACCTGCACGAAATTTGGTGGAATATGTGGGGTAATTAGTAGTAGTATAATGCACATGTGAACACAAAGTTCTAAGAAAAGAATACCTGCTTTCACATACTTCTTCCAACGTTTTTCAGATGTATTAAATAAACTAGAAATGCCACGGAAAGTTCAAAGAAAAACATTTTTTAATTTATTTGGGTGTAAAATTTAAGGAAAAAATACTCTTAAAATTTGTAATTTTAAATATAAAAATTTAAAATTTGTGGTTTTAAACATGATATAATATTTATGTCAATATAAAAGCTTCTTGTATATTTCCTTCGGAATAGGGATAAGATCTGCCTGTACACTATGCTTCCCATGCCCCACTTGTGAGATCTTACTGGATTATTGTTGTTGTATAAAAGTTCTTATTAAAAACTATAAAATGTGTTAATTTTGCAAACTGATTAATTAAAAATAATGTCAAGCTAGGAAATTTCCAAAATACTTATTAGAGTAGTAAGTAAATTGCCAAAACAAAACATTATAATTTCCCACTTGACCATATTGTTACAGACCATATTACACACAGTTGATGCTCGAGTAAACAATTTATTTACTATTTCTTCCTTTCCTGTTAGTCATTAATTAGTTTTTGACTGTATTAATTTTTCGTTGGTTGTTAAGTTTTTGCTCCACTTGGTTGTTAAAAGATTCCTAATAGATTCTTCTTAGCGTTGACTCCAGTCTATATGTACACATTAATTGGATGCCACAATTGCAGGAACTCGGAAGAAGTGTGTAAATGGATTCCTACAATATTTTTCTTTTAAGTATATATACTAACGGTGTAAACTTTTTCCTTTTCTCTATTGGAGATATTTATTTTTTAAGATTAAATATTTGAATTTGGGTATACATGCAAATACTAAGATTTATATTTTTTACATTTGAACGATGAATTATTAAAATTATTTTGTTTCTTCAATAGCTAAATATTTATAATTTGTTCTTATTAAAAATTATAAAAATAGAATTTAAAATAAAATAGTAGTTTAAAGATCATAGCGATAAACATTGGCAGTGATTGATTGACGATGTTAGGAGTTGTATGTGTTAATTGTGATGATGGATATGCTAGCGGTGGTTGACTAGGGTATTAGTGATCATAGGTGTATCTGTGATTTTAAGAGGATGTGTACATATTATTACGAGTTGGATCCGGAATTAATATTTGTCAGGTTCACCATTCGGCTCTTTTCATGAATTACTCTTTTAAAATTATAGATACAATTTTTTCTCGCCCCATCTTGTGAGAATATACTGGGTTGTTGTTGTTCTTGTAGATACAATTTTTCTTTTTATTTTTAAAATTTTTGTTATTCTTTACATATGTATCTATAAGGTAGGCATGCAAAATTTATTGACTTAAATTCAATAAAATAATTTGAACAATATTTTAAACTCAAGATGTATTGGTCCAAATAAATATATGGACTAATATAATTGAATTAATTATATAAATTCAATATATACAGATTAAATAAATAAGTCTTAATCCATTGGGCTAGCCCATTTAATTGGGCTAAAGTAATGAGCCCACTTCATTAAGCCCAAGGTGTCATCGTCTTAGAGGCCTAGTGTGGTGCCACGTGTCAAATGACGTGGCGTGCCAAGCCAAACAGAAAAACCAATAGGACCATGCCACGTGTCAAAATGACAAGGCATGCCCAATCACACAAAAAAAAGGCCAATGAAATTGCACCACGTGTGCAAGTGACATGTTCTGGCCAATCAAATACGGTCATGTCACACTTTAATTTGATTGGTCGGAAAGAGTTTGTTCCTATCACAACTCCTCCCTTCTACAACTATAAATAGGGGTCTTCATAACTCAGAAAAGACACCAGAAGTTATAACAAGAAGCAAGAAAGAGCCCGTGGATCAAACGCTGCAAATTCCTCCACAAGTTTCAAGTTTCAAGCTTCAAGTTCAAGTTCAAGAAATCAAGTTCAAGCTCAAGAACGAAGAACAAATCAAGTTCAAGTTCAAGATCAAGAACGACGAACAAATCAAGGTCAAGTTCAAGCAATCAAGCTCAAGTTTCAAGAACAAGATGATCATTCGCGACAACAAACATAAATTCAAGATCAAGCTAAAAGGCCCTTGAATTTATTTACCATTGGAAAGAAGAATTAGAGGAGTCACAGAGATTGTAACACTCAAATTACTCGAAATAAAATACTATGATTGTTGCAATATTTTTCGGTCTTGATTTCAATTTTCTCGTCCGCATTTTATTGTCTACAAATTCTGGCACGCCCAGTGGGACAATCTCTACCTCTCATCTCAACTTTTCAATCACCAAAGTTGAAGAACATTGAAATGGCTTCAAAGAAAATCAACTATGTTGCAACTTTCACCAAAGCTGCTAACTCCAGGTTCTATGCTGATGTGGAAAGCATCCTCCATGTTACCTTTGGAAGCTTTGGACCAGTTACGAGGAGCAAAGCAAGTTCTTTAGGACAACAAGCACCCCAAGTGTCGTCTACATCAACCCCTATTTTCAGATCCTCATCCTCAAAAGGAGCAAGATCTTCCACAAACGCATCTGAAGGACGAAGCGATATTGCTGAAAAGATCAAGAAAAATCTTGCTCTACTTGATCTCTCCGGATCCAAGTACTCTGCTATGAAGGAAGATGATGATGCTTCAAGTGATGGGTCCTCCCCACTTACACCACATAGCGTGAGCCGATCAAGGATCAATCTGTATGAAAATCCATGCTACTCTCCATCATCCACGACAATTATGCAAGTTATGGTGACAAATAATTCATCCGTAGAGGAGCAATTGGCAAACTTGACGGAAGCAAACGTTGGCTTGACTAAATGCATGCAAAATCAAGAGGCTAGAATTGATAAGCTAATAGACAGGGTAGAAATCTTGATGGAAGAGGAATCCATCCATGCACCGGGCAAGCTCCCAAAAGTTCTAGAGAGTGACTCTCATCCAAGACAAGCAGTATCCACTAAGGCTATCCATGTTTCATCTAAAGGAATGATTCCAATCGATCAACTGAAGGAGTTCATTGAAAGAACTATTAAGAACAAATATGAAGTTGCTGCCAAATCCTCCCTTACGTATGCAAAGTCATACACTTCAAGGGTCGATATGTTGAAAATGCCTTCTGGCTATCAACATCCAAAGTTTCAACAGTTTGATAGTAAAGGTAACCCAAAGCAACATGTGGCTCACTTCGTAGAGACGTGCAACAATGCTGGGACTTATGGAGATTACCTCATCAAGCAATTTGTCTGCTCGCTAAAATAAAATGCTTTTGACTGGTATACAGACCTCAAGGCTGGATTTATCGAGAGTTGGGATCAACTCGAACAAGAATTCCTCAATCGCTTTTATAGTATGAGATGTACTATGAGTATGATAGTACTTACAAATACTCGTCAACGAAAGGGGGAGCCAGTTATCGACTTTATCGATCGTTGGAGGAATGCAAGTCTCAACTGCAAAGACATGCTTAATGAAGTTTCATGAATAGAGATGTGAATCCAAGGCATGACTTGGGATTGCGCTACACCTTGCATGGTATCAAGCCTGGTACATTTAAAGAACTTGCAACTCGCCCATGACATGGAATTGAGCATGGCCTCCACTAGAAATGAAATATTGCCCATCTATGAACCTCGCAAAGCGAATGACAGGCAAGAAGTCAGGAAGTGGGGAAAGTTCGTACTCAAGTCTGAAAGCAAAGATGTTATGAATGTCAATACGTCACTTGTGAAGTTCACGATGAAGGAAAGAAAGAAGCAGAGTATGAAATCCACTTCGTTTCAAAATAAGACAAGCGGGAAGCTGACTCTAAAAGAAATGCAAGAGAAAGAGTACCCATTCCTGGATTCTGATGTGCCATTTTCGAAGAACTCCTAAAGTTAAATCTCATCGCGCTTCCGGAGATGAAGCGACCAAATGAAGCTGGGAAAACAAATGACCCAAATTACTGCAGATACCATCGACTTGTGATCCACCCTCTAGAGAAGTGCTTTCTCTTCAAGGGCAAAGTTATGGACTTGGCTTGCGAAAGGAATCATGCTTCAAGATGAGAAAGCAAGCATGAACCAAGTCTCTATCACATTTGGCTCATTCAATCTAGATGAGTTATGCAGTTGAATCAAAAATGAAGAATTGTTGGAGCACAACAAAGTCGAAGACGATCAACCTGATGATGATGAAGGTTGGACATTGGAAACTCGTCGTAGGCGCCACAAAAGGAGCCCACGAAAAGAATCAGTAGAACAATCAACAAGGAAGATGATGGTTAAAAGACCCATAAAAAGGAATCTAGTTAGGCATTTGAAGAAAGCAAAAGTTGAGATGCACCACCTTCAAAATCCATGAAATTTAGTGACCTTGGAGGGGTTTTTACCAAGTTGGTTCGGCACAAAGATTTCCCATAAGGGCATTGATGCCTCTTGTTTCCATGCTAACAAAGGAGAAGAAAAGAGTGATAACCTATCGTTGGCACCATCTTCGGAAAAGAACATCGAGTCCACTCCTCAAGAAGTTAATGCTTGTGAGAAAAAGGTCACGTTCACAAATGACGATCTTTTGCTAGGTGACACTCCTCATAACCGCCCATTGTGCCTGGTTGGCTATATATGTGATGAAAGGGTAATCTAGATTTTGGTTGATGGAGGATCCTCAGTGAATATTTTGCCAATCCATACTGTGAAACAACTTGGTATTCCCATGAACGAACTCTCAGAAAGTCGTGTGATGAACCAAGGATTCAATCAAGGGGGGCAAAGAGCCATAGGCGTGATAAGGCTGGGAATCACTATTGAAGATATACAATCAAGTGCATGGCTGCATGTGATCGACGCGAAGACTTCATACAATGTTTTGCTTGGGAGTCCTTGGATACATGAGAATAAAGTTGTTCCATATACCTACCATCAATGTTTAAAATAGTACAAGGGTAAAGTCGAGAAGATGATAGTTGCTGATGATGAGCCATTCACCAAGGTTGAGCCACACTTCGCCGATGTAAAGTTCTACTTGAAGAACTGCATTGTGAAGGAGCTGAAAGTTGATGATGGTATGAAAAGCAAGAATGATGAACCCTTAACTAAAAGAGCTGAGGTGACTATTGGTAAAGCCAAAGCTGTTACAAAGGAGGTACCTGCCAACATGAATAAATCTCATAAAGGGGGTATTGTGTCTTATGAAAATAGAGTAAGTCTCGCGCTCCAATATGTCCCTAAAAGGAAGAAAGACGAGGGCTAATCATATAATATCCAAACCAACATGCCAAAGAAGTTAACTCTTTCGGTGAAACGAATTGAGGTAGTAAAGTCGTCTTCAATACCGCTTGTAGGGTTTGTAGCCCAAAATCGTTTGCAGAATGTGGCACTCCTTACAAAGCGAACAAATGAAGGTTTTGACCCTAACGCTTACAAGCTATTTGCAAAAGTTGGATACGATCCCAACGAGCTGTCGAAGTAAGGGAATCTCCCATTAGAAGCTGCAACGAGGAAACCACGTGAAGGTTTGGGATACAAGAAACCGTCACCAGTGCACATTTTAATAAGAAAGTCGAGCATTAATTATATCACTGTAGAAGATGAATCAGCCGCTTCTAACAAGCCTTGTCTTTGATCGACTTGGAAGATCACCTGTGAGGACCTCCGTGTTTGAAAGGTTAGGTCCACTAAAGAAGGGGAACAAGTTCAGGAGAAATTTTCAAAGCATAAGAACACCCGCTTCACCCAAAATCCAAGAGATCTCTAAGGATTTCCAAAGTTTGGTTCCTTCTAGAATGAGGCGACAAACAAAACTTGTGGTTTCGTGTAAAGAAGTACTAAAGGTAAAACCATATACTATGGTGTATACTAAGGAACGTGATGAAGATGAAGAAAGTGTGGGTTCTTCGTATCATGTTATTGTACAAGACATACATAAATTTTAAACCTCTAAGCTAAACTTTATAAAAAAAAGGAAGAAAGGAAAAAATAACAAGATAGATAATATGATTTGAAATTCTAACTTTGCTAGTAAAGGTGTACCTAATGATTATTGCATCACGAGAACTTTTTGAGATTGGGTACAAGACATATATATATATATGTGTGTGTAATTAACTTTAAAGAAATATAGCATAGTGATAAGTCAACTAGAAAAGGGGCATGGATTCACGTGGACACATATCCATATATAGATACGCCTATGTTAGTGATGGTGGTGGTGGTTAATTGTAGGGGTAGCTATAATAGTGGGCATGATAGACGGTGATGTTGATAATAGCGATAATCGTGATGTTGTAAATGTTAGTGGAGATGGTGGTAGTTGGTAGTAGTAATTGTGACGGTGGTGTTGATTCACTGTAGCAATAGTTGTGGTGATGCAGGTGGTTGGCAGTGACGATACCACTGATCGTCATGGTGAAGGTGGTAGATAGTAGTGGTTGTCGTGGCAATTACTGGTCGTTATCGGTAATAATGATGGTGTTCGGGGCTAACCATTATAATTGTATAGTAGCTGTTTGTGGTGGTTAGAATCATCCTCTCAAAAAATATGTAACTATATAGCCTCTTAATAAAATAGATTACGTTTAAGATGTGAATGATTCAGATTTGAATTAGTTTAATCATTTCAGAAAATGCACTTAATAGTCTAAAGTTGGAGTAATTTGGATTCATATCGTACAAACAAGGACTATGTAATGTGACATTTGATAACAGATTATTTACCATTTTTACCAAGTTCTCCATTCAAGCTTATACTATAATAGAAATTCTTTTCGAATCACTTTATAAGTAATTATTTATAAATAAAAACAATTACAATGTCAATGTATAGAATTTATATTTATTTTTTCTCTACCGTTTTTATTTATATCTAATTCCACTTTTTCCATACAGTTTTTCACTATTCTTTCGTGAAGAAAATATCAATACAACAAATTGTCAATGTGTAAAACTATATGTCCTCTCGTTACATATAAAACTTTTAATCTTCAATTCTTCTTTTCTTAATATCGATGTAAACTGATCCATAAGAAATTACGTATGTAAATGTGACTGAGAGGTGTGAAAAATACTCAGGATTCCCCTAGACTTGGCAACTTTTATTTATTTGCCCCTTTAAATTTTATGTGGTCTTTATACCCTTTGAACTTGAAAATTTGAGAGTCTTGAGTCTCCTAAATGTTGATATGACGAAGAGCGTGAATACACTCTCTATTAGACACTTGGGAGACAAGGGAAAAAAATTAGCTTCCAAATGGGATATTTTTCAAATATTAATTGTTACATAATCAAATACCATGATTTAACCAATTGCATTTCTCGTTGTTTCTTCTTAATATACATTGCATATTTTTTTTTCAATTGTATTTTTTTGAAAAATACAATGAATATATCTTTCAACGATGTATTTCTTACATTTTTTGGGCCAAATCTACAAAATTTAATTGAAACTCAATTTACCTAGCCAATTAAAAAGAAGATCTAGCCAAAATAATGAAGTTCAAATGGTATTTTCTACAAAGAGAAAAAAGTAATGTATACTCTTATTTTTATTTTCATGCAATGACTATTAGTTTAAATCATGCATTATTTCGAGTCAATTCACAAATATTTGGTCAGAATTTTAATATTCTTAGCTAAAAAATTTATTTTGCTAATATATGGAGTTCGAATAATGTATTTTTTTAAATGCAATGATAATATGTTCTAACTTGTATTCCTTCTTTTTGACCAAATGTATAAAAGTATAAAATATCATTATCTTTTGCCAAACAATAAGTTATAACCAAAATAATATTGTTTCAGGTTTACTTTATATAGATTTTGGCACAAAAAAAATTAAATAGTTGTTGGACTTAAAAATATAAAAATATATATTTTATTGTAAAAATGTCACATGGACAAAAACATTCATGTGGCGGCGCATGTGTCATACTCCTATGGATTGTCATCCAGAGGGTTCAAGACTATAAAATTACCAATAGTTGAGGAGGATATTAAAGACCATGTGAAATTTAAGGCAGAACGAAACAAAAATTGTCAAATTCATGGAGATCCCGAACTATTTTGCCATAGCAAGGTTATGGCATTCCCTCATTACAAACCCCTCCAAACCTATCGGGTCATGCTTCTTTCAAAAGAGACATATTTATCTTTGAGGTTTCATACCTTTAAAGAACAAAACATGAATCTACTTGTATAGGGTTAAAATATAATAAAATGAAGCTATGTCTCAGAATTCTTAGCTATATGCAGGTTGCATGTATCGCATTTGTGACATAGGGTACGTACATGCGAACCCTGCAAATATAAACAACTCATCGCAAAAGTGAAGATTAAAATTCTCTATTGCCTTCGGAAATGCGACCAAATGATCGCAAATGTGGACACTAGACCGTCGCAAATGCGAACTAACTCAGCTCAGGCCTTTATCGCAAATGCGATACCGAGTCCGCAATTGCGAACTCAACAGGCCTCAAGCGGCAAATTCTTCGCAAATGCGAGTCTTTTCCCAGCAGCCTAGCTTTGCATATGCGAGGCTGCTTCGCAATTGCGATAGTCGCATTTGCAACAAAAACATCGCAATTGCGATGCACCAGTACCAGCACTCAAAAATAATGAAAAATCATTCCGAAACCAATTTGAAACGCACCCGAGCCACCAAGGATCCAAGCCAACCATAAACCCTGGTCAGAAATACAATGTGAACTCGATCGCGCGATCAAATTATCAAAATAACCTCTAAAGCCATGAATCGGACGCCAAAACATATGAAGATGAAAGAAAACTTCGAGAACTTCTAAAATCGCAACCAAGCGTCCGAACCATATCAAGTCAACTCCAAATGGCACCAAATTTTGCAGACAAGATCCATATGACAAAACAAACCTACTCGAAGATTCAAATCACGCATAACAACCTCAAAACGATGAATCGCACCTCAAATTAAAAATAATGAACTTTGAAACTTCAACTTCCACAACCGAGGCCAAAACCAATCATATCACGTCCAACAGACCTCAAATTTTGCACACAAGTCACATTTGACATTACGGACTAACTCCAGCTTGTGGAATAGGAATCTGACCTCGATATTAAAAAGTATACTCCCGGTAAAACTTCCCAAAAATCCAATTCTCGTCATTTCAAGACTAATTCGACTACGAACCTCCAAATTACAATCCGGACGCGCTCCTAAATCCAAAATTACTCAACGGAGCTAATAGAACCAACAAAACTTCATTCCAATGTCTAGTGATAAAAAGTCTAACTTTGTCAACTTTTCCAACTTAGAGCTTAAATCTTGAAGTTCATTCTTCCAAATCAATTCTAGATAAGTTGAAAACCAACACAGACGATTTATGCAAGCAATAATACATGATTCGAAGATACTCGAGCCTTCAAAATCTCGAGCAAAGTGCAGATAATCAAAATGTCCAATATGGTCATTACATCCTCCACCACTTAAACATATATTTGTCCTCGAGCGTGCCAAGAGTCATTCTAAAGCTATCAAATTACGATGTAACCTTACTATGCATAAACCCGACGGTGATCCCATGTCACCCTATCCCACATAAGCCTGCCAGCACAACTTAACTAGAGTTCCTTATTTCAATCTTGGTCTTTAAACCTTAGAACCCAATCTCTATCATCCAGAATTCATTATCAGGCCTGAATCTCACATCTACACACTGTATAAGTCTGAACAAGTTGTATCAAGTCATAACTATAACCCAAGATATAATCACATGATATACCCTATCACTTTGACACTCACAGTAGGAACTACTGACTACCACTACTGCCCAAAAACAAATCTCTTGCTGGTAGCAACCCTTATATCGATTAAAGCCTCGTTCGAAACCTTCATACCCTGTCAATGATGAAAGAAACATGCATACCCTTTTAACCACTCATCTGACTAATCAACCAAGAAACTCACTTGTCCAACCAAGGCCATTGTCCAAACCCTTAGCAAAATATAGTATTATTATTCCAAACGTTCCTTATCCCAATATAATAGTGCAACTCTCAGGTCTAAAAACCTCATCTCAGCTGATACAAGCATCCCCATCGACAAGAATTAACAATAATAATATGGAGCCCCACACCAATTCAAATGTCTTTAAAGGCTACATAAGACTTGGAACTCGCCAGAATCTTCTCAATAACCACTCATCTTACTTAGATATTTAATACACAGCTAATATGCATCGAGCAACCCGTGCTTCTCCAGCATATGACCATTCGAAGAAATAACCAAGAAATCCATTGATCTAGAAACGGATGCAGCCAATGATCCTACATTCCGATCGTCATTAGTAGACCACCACTTAGCTCGAAGCCATAGAACACCTCATCAGTAACCCAAAGTACCATATCTTCATAGCATGTGTTGATCCCGCACAACTATTTAGCTGAATACTTTAAAAACTCATGCATATTGATCATAGAATACCCTGAATACTCAACCAAACGCTTACCCATCATTGTAATAGTCAAACGACTTACCCAAATGCTCGGAAATGATAACATATGCACTCCACTGAATAGAAACCTCATATTACATACACGATCCAAACTAATCACGCAGGAGATGGCCTACCAGTTATAATCAAATCGACACATTGCCATGACCCACCTTAATCACAACAACCATGCCACCAGCCAATCTTCCCAAATTTGTGCTTACCAAACAAATATAAGAACCTGCCTGATACAACAAATGAACGATTGGAAGATTTAACAGTACATCTTCTCCTGAGGCTAGACAATATATCGCGATAATAATCGAGCATCCATAGCACTTCGTAATCCATTTGTAGCATCACAAATCGTTGGTGCATAGCGAATACTGAGTGCACGACATCATATATGAGCGATTAGGAAGAGTCAAAGTTATAGATTTCAAGCTCAAATAAGGTTGCACGATAAGGAAAGAAAAAAAGGAAATTTTCCTAAATACCCTGTAGCCTCCCGAAGATAGGTATGGACGTCATCATACCGATCTACAAGACTCTGCTAGATACTTGCTCATGACTCGTAGAACCTACTAACCTAGTGCTCTGATGCCAACCTATCAAAACCCAAAAACCACTAGTTGTGATGTCATTTAAATCGATCTGATAGGTAAGCTAACTAATAGAAAATAAAATCCAAATGAGATTATAGGAAAATAGTGAAAAATTATCTGAATATTTACACATTGACCCAAGAATTTTTGTAGTATGAATCATGAGCTTCTAAGACTTGTAATTTACAAAGCTTGTACAAATAATTACACGAACGGTTTGAAATTTACATAATACATTAGCAAAACCTAAGCTACCAAGGACAATTGGCAGCTATATCCGAAACGAACGAACATCTTCAGAGTTAGCTCTCAACATCACCAACAGCTCCACTCAAAAAGAAAATTTGCACGCAAGGTGTAGAAGTATAGTATGAGTACAACAGACCCATGTACTCGGTAAGTTTCTTGTCTAACCTCGTCGAAGTAATGACGAGGCTTTTTAGTTAAAAGATACACACTGATAAAATTTGCACCATAAATCAGCAATAGAACTATACAACGATATAATAGAGAAGAATACACAAAAAGAATATGCAAAACAATAATTGAGTGCTAGCAGAGATCACAATTTAGCATCTTCCAATACCTCGACCATTTTTTTCCTTGGAAAGAAACCAATAAACCATGACAGTCACTTCATAACTTTCATAGCATGCGGAATGTACTCAGATATTAAATAAATTACATGGCAACACCCTTCATCCTTTTATCTCTTTCTAACCCAATATATGTGTAACTGTATCAACCAGATGACAGAAGTACCGAAAACAAGAATTATAAAGTATGAAATACGCAAGTAATCATGGACGAGGATATACATGTGAGAAATAGTAATAGACTAGGTGGAAGGCATGTGAGTATGGCAGAAATTGGAAGACATGGATTATCAACTTCAACTAACTAACATGGCGGCGGCCTAGATACAAGTATAACCAATAAGAAGGAAACACATGATCTTTACAAGTTAAAAAGTAGAGGCATGAATGATTAACATAGAAAATGGATTGTACTAAAGTGCAACAGAGCAGTTACGAAATGGATGTAACTATAACAGCAGGAAGCAGGCATAGTATTTGCAAGTTAAACAAGTAGAAGATATGGGCAACACAACACAAATTGAGTTAGAGATCAAGGACATGACGACAACAACAAGTCATAGACAATCTATAAGTACGACAATAACAGCTCAAGGAAAAGGCATAAACATATACACGGAAAAAAGATATCACATCATAATGCATGTTCCTGGTCCTCACCTGCACGGAAACACCCATCGTACCATGATCTCATGATAGTATAAAAGTATAACAATATAAATGAAATGTCGTCGCATCAACCTTCACGTTATAACTCTCAAATGATATGGCACAACATCACCCATCTTGGTTTTACTCTTAATAATGTGGCACGGCATCACCCTTCGTGATTTTACTCTCACTAATATGGCGCAACATCACCCTTCATGCTTTACTCTCAAATGATATGGAATGCCATCACCCTTCGAATTATACACTCTCCATCACATGATAATTTATAAACAATGGCATGGTATCACCCTTCGTGCTTTACACTTTTCCTTACCAAGCATGTGTATATCAATGACAAATAATACATGAAGCATAAATAACTTCAAGGAGAGTGTTTAAGCGAATATTCCAAACAAATAACAATCACAACTCGCCAAGCCAACAATAATTCAATAAACCCTCAAGAACCATATGATTCAAGTACTCCAACAAATCTCACAAATGATCAACAACACAAGTATAGAATCTAGAATCTCAACAATATCGGCTATAGCAATGTAGTAATGACTATGCATATTGATGACCGAATTAGACACATTAATGTATTTTCTGAATTTCCATCACATTTGATCAAGTTATAATAAGCTAAGTCTTGATTTGTAACATCTAATACTAGGTGCTTAGTATCTAGGGGTCAAGTAAGTCATGAAGCAAGAAGGTCACGTAATTCTACAAGACACAATTATAACATAATCTACCCATGAGCATGATTAACCCTGACACATACATATTTATTTTTCACCTAATATATGTATCACCCCCACATGTAGAAAACAATATTAAATAGTAGGAAAATTCCCTTAACAAAGTTAGGCAAGACACTTACCTCAATTTGACTAACTCAATACTCAATTTAGCTTTTTCCTTTACAAATTTACCTCTGCTCGGCTCAATCTACCCAAAGATGACTTGAACACATCACACAATGCAAGAGAATACAATTTCAATTAATTTCAATTAATAAAGTTGTGATTTTAATACAACTTCTAAAAAGTCAATGAAAGTCAACCCCCATGCCCGCTCGGTCAAAACCCGGGTCCAAAAATAGGTCTTGACTACAAATAGCCTCACAAGTCCAAATACATGTTTTGTTTCCAAATCTATTCCTATTCGACTCTCAAATCCAAAATTTTTATTTTTTCAAAACTTTGACAAAATCCCCAAATTTTCCCTAGATTTCTCATGAATTTGATATTAAATCTTATGTTTAATCATCAAATATAGTTCAGAATTTGTTAGAGGTACTATACCAATGATTTGGTATGAAAATCCCTTCACAAAATTGCCACTCATCAAAGCTAGGGTTCAATATATAACAAAAAGAAGCTAAGTCTCGGAATTCTCAGCTATATTGTAACGACCCGGCCGGTCGTTTTAGAAAATTTCGCCCCAATCCCCAATTTAACTGTTCCCCTAAGTTCATTCCTGCTATGGTGATTTGCCGGGAGAGTCGGTTCTGAAATTTGGAGCGTTTTGGGACACTTAGTCCCTAAATAGAAGCCTTATAATTGAAAAATGGCCCGTAGCCGGAACAATATTAAGACGACCTCGGAACGGAAATCCGATGGTTCCATTAGCTCCGTTAGGTGATTTTGGGGTTGGGAGCGCGTTCGGAATGTATTTTGGAGGTCCGTAGCTCAATTAGGCTTGAAATGCCGAAGTTTGAAATTTTGGCGAATCCGAACGATAGGTGAGATTTTGATCCGGGGGTCGGAATGGAATTCCGACAATTTCTGTAGCTTCGTTATGTGATTTTGGATATGTCCGCAAATTTTCAGGTCATTTGGACGTCGTTTGATTGGGTTTTGGATCGAATGTTAGTTTCGGAAGTTTTGAAGAAACTTAGGCTTGAATCCGTGTGTAATGGGTGATTTTGATGTTTAGGATGGTATTTTTATGATTGGAACAAGTTCGTATCATGTTTTGGAGTATGTTGGTGGTTTTCGTTGGGGTCCCGGGGGCCTCGGGATGATTTCGGATGCCCAACGGGTCATTTTTGGAAGTTTTTGGACTGCTGTTCTGGTATCTGGTATTGTTCTTCGCGTTCGCGAGGGTCCTTTCGCGTTCGCGAAGAAGAATTTGGCCTCTAAGGCTTTGTTCTTCGCGTTCGCGATGAAGGTATCGCGTTCGCGAAGAAGGATTTTCCATCAGAGACTTTGTTCTTCGCGTTCGCGAACAGTGCCTCGCGTTCGCGAAGAAGGATTTTCTGTCGCACAGGTCCTACTTCGGAAGCTCATATCGTTTTATCTACAAGGAATTTTGAGGTGATTCAAAAACGAAAGTTGTAGATCGTTGAATGTAGTTTCCAAACACATATTATAATAGTCATTTGGAGTAGTGTGTAAAAAGTTATGACCATTGCAATAGAGGCTGTCCGAGCAAGTTGGAAAAATGTATTTCTGGGAGTTTGTTCTTCGCGAACGCGAGAGAAGGACCGCGAACGCGAAGAACAAATACCTGGGCAGCAGAATAAAGTTCAAACTTTGTCCCATTTGCCATTTTTGACGATTTGGAGCTCGGGTAAGGCGATTTTTCGGGAGATTTTTGGAGAAATCAAAAGGGTAAGTACTCTTAACTCAATTTTGGTTGTATAACTCGAATCTATTGCAAGTTTTAGTCTTTAATTTGAGAATTTTTGTTAAAAAGGGTAGAAAACCCTCTTGGATAGAATCAAGGATTTGATGGGCCATTTGTGGTCCGATTTGGGTGTTCTTGGTATGGTTAGACTCGTGTTGAGATAAGGAATTCGAAAATGTAACTTTCGTAATTTTTCGAGAAGCGTACCGAAAGTGAGGTTTTGGCAACTTTGTGGTTTTGGTGTAATTCGATTGTTTTGATTGGGTAATGCCCAATTGGCCTATTTTGATGTGTGATTCCATTGATTTTTATCAGATACTACACCTGTGGAGGCCGACATTTGCGGCAAGAGAGTTGTCTCTTAGCGGTTTTGTACGGAGTCGAGGTAAGTGGCTTGTCTAACCTCGTGTGGGGGAACCTTTACCCCTAAGATATTATGTGATAGTTTAAATGCCTTGTACGCGAGGTGACGGGCGTGTACATGCGCTGGTTGTTGTAGCTCACTTTACTTGAAATGTTCAATTCGTGATATTCCTGTTCTTAATTTATTAAATTGTGACATTTACCTGGTATTCGTTAGGGAAGCATGATTAGGAAGGATTTATCTGTCTAATTGCCTAATTGTCCTACTTGAACTTCTTGATAATTGTTGGCACTAGTCCTCGGTGAAGTTGTAGTTAAGCATATTATGTTTTCTCTGTGCGTTTTCTTTATTTGTTGTGTTGGTGGACTGCGGGTTCAATTCTCGGAGATCCCAGGGCTGTGGGTTCGATTCCCAGATACCCGGATTGCTATTGTTTGTGGACTGCGGGTTCAATTCCCGGAGATCAAAGGGCTGCGGGTTCGATTCCCGGAGACCCAAAGTTTATTGATATATTATTGGTAGGGATTGCGGGTTTGATTCTCGAGATCCTGAGTTATTTGTAGGGACTGCGGGTTCGATTCCCGGAGATCCTGAGCCATTTGATATATTATTGAGACATGGGCTGCGGGTTCGATTCCCGGAGACCCAGGGGTACTGTTAATGGGACTGTGGGTTCAATTCCCACAGGTCCTGGACTTGTTAATTGAGTTGTTACTTGTTGTTAGTTTACTTGTAGACGGTTGCCGTAATCACTTTATTGTTGTTATTTAAAGATTATTGTCATTTAAACTGCTCATTATTGTTATTGTCATTTTATTATTGATTTCTCTCGGTAGGGCCCTGACCTTCCTCGTCACTACTCCATCGAGGTTAGGCTTGGCACTTACTGAGTACCGCCGTGGTGTACTCATGCTACTCTTCTGCACACTTTTGTTGTGCGGATCCAGGTACATCAGGACAGGCTCACACCAGGTGATTCAGCAGCGTTTTTGGGAGACCTCGAGGTATGATCTGCTACGTCCGCGGATCCGGAGGCCTTCCTTCTATTATATTAGTATTAGTAGATATCTTTCCTTCACTTCGTTGTTAGATACTCTTTATACATAGAGCCTCAGTTGTATATTCTCTTTTAGTCTGTGTTGCCCGTGGGATTCCGGGTCTTGGTGGTATTTTTACACAGTGTGTTGGACGAGTGTATGTGCCAAGCGGCAAAGATTACATTCCTATTTATATTATCTTCCGCTATTTCTTGTTTTAAAGTTCATAAACGTGTAATTTCCGCAATGTGTTAGGCTTACCTAGTCGTGGGGACTGGGTGCCGTCATGACATGTTCACGATTGGTGAACTAGGGTCGTGACAAGTTGGTATCAGAGCTCTAGGTTCGTAGGAGTCACGGGACACGGACCGGTTACTTAGATTCTCGCTGATCGATACAGAGACGTCTGTATTTATCTACGAGGGGCTATGTAACTGTTTAGGAAACTCTTCAATTCTTTGAATTCCTTATCGTGCGCCATTTATTCGGTTGGAGCCTATGTCATATGTTCTTTTGCATCCACTCGTGTATTGAAATTGCGCACTCGGTATCAAGTATGCGCCGACGGTTCGTGATGCTGCAGAGGGATTTCAAGGGAGTCAAGAATTTACTCAACCATTGTTACCGCGTGTCATCCATATCGATAATGCAAGAGAATTGAGAGATCTTCAATTGTGCACATGGGGGTGCATTAGATTCTGACATTCGGTTGATAAGTACGGTCTTGAGAAGGTTTACTTAACTGCCAAATCGTCACAGTAATGGTAGAATCACAAGGTGGATGTAGATCTAAAGATAGTTGGTGGTAATAAAGACTATATGGTTCATATGAGATATCTATTTAGTGAAGGATTCATCCAGCAGAGATACTGGGGAAAATGAGTTTAACTGTTTTAAGAAGGACATGTACCAAACGAATGCCTTTGGCTTGTTTTATGATGAAGACGTACGAATGTTAAGGGCTAGTATCATGGATTAGCAAGATGTATCTTAAGGCTTCGTGTCAAATGAAAGGATTTCACTATCAACGATGTAATTATGGGTCATGTGTCGTATCAGATTTGGCCTGCGATGTATTTAGGTGCTATTCAAAAAGTTCTTGAAAACTTGCGGATGGGCAAGAGTTGAGGCTCGTATGGTATAATGTTGGGACTTTAGATGTTCCTGTGTCCCGAATAAACTCTGCATTTTATTATCAACAGGGAAATATTTGACAAAGGCTATATGATGCTTCGTAGGCGTGTGAGAATCATAGTATGTTTTAAGATGTTGTTGGTAGAGAATGCTCGGTGCATGTAGCGAGAAGATGTTTGGTTGTATTGGGATGAGGTCATACCCTATGATGTTAGAGTGCTAATAGAGCACATGTGGTTATATTCGTTGGATCAAGTGAGTTGCAATTGAATAATAGTAAATGACTCGAGAGAATGGTTCTAATGTGTTCGAGAGTCGTGTAATAGTGGCTTTGGGCTAAGTGGGAGAGTCCCACCGCTTAAGATTGGGTTGCATGGTTAATTACCTGTGTGAATTCTGGATATTAGCATATTAATGGGTTATTGCAGCTACGGAAAAAGACCGTGAGTGGTAATTTGAGTATATGAATTGTTGAATGCATGTTATGGTTAGCCTTACTGGCTCATGTTCAAACTTGAGGAAAGATTCATGATTTATGCCTCGTATAGGTGCAGGCTTCGCGGGAAGTGATTCCGCTGGGTGCTTTATCGAGAGGGTATTCATATGTTATAAACATTCAGTAGAGTTGGTTGCGTACTGGGCCAAGTCAGGGCCGGATGGTTCTCAATAGCGGTCCTAGTGAATTCAAGAGGTAAAGTGTGGTGTTTGATAATTTTGAGTCTATAAGTACGGTTGAGGCTCAAGCCTTTAAAGCAACTTAGGAAGAAAAGTACAAAAACAATCTATGATGTTTTGACTTGTGGTGTAGCATTTGAGAGGCGTGAAATGGTCGTCGTTCTTGAGATAGCATGGCCTCATGATTTAAGGTCACTCGGGGTGAGTGCGGTTAGAATAAGTTAGGGATTGAAGGGAGATATTAACATTTCTAAGGCAATCCAGGATAAACTGGAAGGAAGTAGATTGATTAGCCATAGTTGAGTTGGCATATTGATGTCAATGATCGGTTCATACAACGTGATCGAGTTATGCATGTGATTGTGGCGGTGCATTTGAGGCTTGTCGGCCACAGTGATTGATGGCACTCTTAAGTATTCTTCTGTTAAGTGCCTGTTATGAGTAGGAAGATCTCGGGAAGGGTTATGGTGGCTTGGACCACTACTTAGAGATTGGCATATTCGATGGTTATGAGAATTCGCCGTATGTTGTTATAGCTCTCCTGCAGTGAGCTAAATGGAAAGTATTATGTGATGAAGTATTAGCCTATCGTCAGTTTTAGAGCTATGATGGAAATTGTGTCTATCGTATATCGGCACGTGGGGTGCAGTGAGTAGTATGAAATTTGAAGTAAGGACCAAGGTCACAGTTTGGTCAATGAATGTGATATAAAGAGCTCGGATGAGCAGAAAAGGAGTTTCGGTGTTTTGAGTAAGATGGGTATTAACATCGGTATCATTTGAGATCGGTGTTCTGCGAGAAAGGCTTTGCACCCCGGATTGGGGACTCCTGATCGTTTTCAGTGTCAGTGCAGCCGGTGGGTTGAATGTGCAAGCCCGTTTAATTATTCGGAAGATGGTGGGAGCTTGTCCCACAAGAAGATTGTATAGGTGTGACATGTAGTCACTTGATTGGTTAGAAATTTAAACCAAGTATGAGGATTTTGGTGATATCATCCATTTGAGGACTTATGCCTGGAAGGCACTCTGCTTATTGGGTTATAGACCTGTGAAATACTATTGACTTAGCTTGGCACGACCAGGATAGACTTAAGGTCGGTGGATAGATTTAAATGTGGGAGTTAGCCTTGCGTCAGGCCGGTTATGTTTCTTCCAACAATGCGCCCTTTATGGAGGGATAGTCGCGGTCTTATTTCGCGGTTAGTTAATTCATGTAAAGATATATTGCGCCGTATGAGTGTGAGACTGCTTGGTAAGTTCCTTATGTGTTGAGGTTCCGCTCAGCGATGATGTTATATGAGCATGATGGCTCTTGAGACTCAGATCTTATATCGCACCTCAGTTGTGCTTGAGTTTGTAGCCTATAGCGCTATATGTTTCATTGTGTCTGATATCATGCACCTTAGTGTACTTATGATTGATATTCAGTATTTTGATGTGACGAGCTATTCAGCTCGATATATGACTCCTTGTGTGAGTTTTATATTGTTGGAATCGGGTGGTACGCCGCCATGGTTACATTGTGGGATCGGGTGGCACGCCGCCATGGTTATATTGTTGGGATCGGGTGGCACGCCGCCATGGTTATGTTGTTGGGATCGGGTGGCACGCCGCCATGGGTATACTGTTGGGATCGGGTTGCACGCCGCAACAGTGTGATGTTTATTTCAGTGTCCATAATTGCTCTTATGTGTTCTGTTTCCTATTTTTCTGAGGAAGTCCATGTTAGTGTGAGAGTTGAATAGTTCTCTCTAGTGTTCGCCTTCCTATCACGTACGAATTAGTGGATTACTAGCACATTGTGTCATCTTGTGGGACTTTTGATTATGTCTGATGTGGCTTATCGCCTGAGCAGTTCGTACTGGGTGAGATGAGATTATGTGATTTGGGGTCAGTGCAAACTGATTATATGAAGTATATTATAGAGGAAATAATCATCCTCTGGTTTAGGACAAGGTAATGAATCTTGTTAGGAGTATAGACCCAATGAATTGTTGGTTCAGTAGTTGGTTATGGATATCGGCACATTTCTTCTGTAGTGTCAGTATTGTAAAAGTTAGAACGAGGCCTATATAGATCATGAGGTGCAATGGGAGCATCTGATTCTTTGAATTTTGACTAATTTGGTCATACAATATTATTGTGGTCCTGTGGATTTTGAGTTGCAAGGTAAGAATCCAGCAAGGTTATGCAGTCATGCTTGAGGACGGCGTTTGAGGAATATCGAGTGATCTCTTGATGAAAATAAGCCTGACATAGAATTTCGGATGTTGGAATTAGGCTCTAAAACTTAATTGTTTGAACAAGAGGGAATATCTTCAGATTATATCAGGCCAATGTGCTCAGCTGAGTCCTAGATTTATTGGCCCTTTTGAGATTTTGAGGCGTGTTGGGGAGTTTGCTTATGAGTTGGCCTTACCTCCCGGCCTAGCCGGGGTCCATCTCATGTTTTATGTCTCTATGCTCCAGAGATACCATTGTGACCCGTCGCGTGTGTTGGATTTCACTTCTGTTCAGCTAGACGAGGATCTGTCTTACGTTGAGGGGCCAGTGGCCATTCTAGACAGGCAAGTCAGAAAGCTAAGGTCAAAGAACGTCGTTTCAGGAAAGGTTCAGTGACAGGGCCAGCCGGTCGAGGAGGCGACTTGGGAGACTGAGCAGGATATGCGCAGCCAGTATCCTCATCTCTTCACCACTCCAAGTATGTTTTCTATGCTCGTTCGAGGACGAACGAATCTTTTAAGTGTGGGAAGATGTAACGACCCGGCCGGTCGTTTTAGAAAATTTCGCCCCAATCCCCAATTTAACTGTTCCCCTAAGTTCATTCCTGCTATGGTGATTTGCCGGGAGAGTCGGTTCTGAAATTTGGAGCGTTTTGGGACACTTAGTCCCTAAATAGAAGCCTTATAATTGAAAAATGGCCCGTAGCCGGAACAGTGTTAATACGACCTCGGAACGGAAATCCGATGGTTCCATTAGCTCCGTTAGGTGATTTCGGGGTTGGGAGCGCGTTCGGAATGTATTTTGGAGGTCCGTAGCTCAATTAGGCTTGAAATGCCGAAGTTTGAAATTTTGGCGAATCCGAACGATAGGTGAGATTTTGATCCGGGGGTCGGAATGGAATTCGAAAATTTCTGTAGCTTCGTTATGTGATTTTGGATATGTCCGCAAATTTTCAGGTCATTTGGACGTCGTTTGATTGGGTTTTGGATCGAATGTTAGTTTCGGAAGTTTTGAAGAAACTTAGGCTTGAATCCGTGTGTAATGGGTGATTTTGATGTTTAGGATGGTATTTTTATGATTGGAACAAGTTCGTATCATGTTTTGGAGTATGTTGGTGGTTTTCGTTGGGGTCCCGGGGGCCTCGGGATGATTTCGGATGCCCAACGGGTCATTTTTGGAAGTTTTTGGACTGCTGTTCTGGTATCTGGTATTGTTCTTCGCGTTCGCGAAGAAGAATTTGGCCTCTAAGACTTTGTTCTTCGCGTTCGCGATGAAGGTATCGCGTTCGCGAAGAAGGATTTTCCATCAGAGACTTTGTTCTTCGCGTTCGCGAACAGTGCCTCGCGTTCGCGAAGAAGGATTTTCTGTCGCACAGGTCCTACTTCGGAAGCTCATATCTTTTTATATACAAGGAAATTTGAGGTGATTCAAAAACGAAAGTTGTAGATCGTTGAATGTAGTTTCCAAAAACATATTATAATAGTCATTTGGAGTAGTTTGTAAAAAGTTATGACCATTGGAATAGAGGCTGTCCGAGCAAGTTGGAAAAATGTATTTCTGGGAGTTTGTTCTTCGCGAACGCGAGAGAAGGACCGCGAACGCGAAGAACAAATACCTGGGCAGCAGAATAAAGTTCAAACTTTGTCCCATTTGCCATTTTTGACGATTTGGAGCTCGGGTAAGGCGATTTTTCGGGAGATTTTTGGAGAAATCAAAAGGGTAAGTACTCTTAACTCAATTTTGGTTGTATAACTCGAATCTATTGCAAGTTTTAGTCTTTAATTTGAGAATTTTTGTTAAAAAGGGTAGAAAACCCTCTTGGATAGAATCAAGGATTTGATGGGCCATTTGTGGTCCGATTTGGGTGTTCTTGGTATGGTTAGACTCGTGTTGAGATAAGGAATCCGAAAATGTAACTTTCGTAATTTTTCGAGAAGCGTACCGAAAGTCGGGTTTTGGCAACTTTGTGGTTTTGGTGTAATTCGATTGTTTTGATTGGGTAATGCCCAATTGGCCTATTTTGATGTGATTCTATTGATTTTTATCAGATACTACACCTGTGGAGGCCGACATTCGCGGCAAGAGAGTTGTCTCTTAGCGGTTTTGTACTGGAGTCGAGGTAAGTGGCTTGTCTAACCTCGTGTGGGGGAACCTTTACCCCTAAGATATTATGTGATAGTTTAAATGCCTTGTACGCGAGGTGACGGGTGTGTACATGCGCTGGTTGTTGTAGCTCACTTTACTTGAAATGTTCAATTCGTGATATTCCTGTTCTTAATTTATTAAATTGTGACATTTACCTGGTATTCGTTAGAGAAGCATGATTAGGAAGGATTTATCTGTCTAATTGCCTAATTGTCCTACTTGAACTTCTTGATAATTGTTGGCACTAGTCCTCGGTGAAGTTGTAGTTAAGCATATTATGTTTTCTGTGAGCGTTTTCTTTATTTGTTGTGTTTGTGGACTGCGGGTTCAATTCCCGGAGATCCCAGGGCTGTGGGTTCGATTCCCAGATACCCGGATTGCTATTGTTTGTGGACTGCGGGTTCAATTCCCGGAGATCAAAGGGCTGCGGGTTCGATTCCCGGAGACCCAAAGGTTATTGATATATTATTGGTAGGGATTGCGGGTTTGATTCCCGAGATCCTGAGTTATTTGTAGGGACTGCGGGTTCGATTCCCGGAGATCCTGAGTTATTGAGATATTATTGAGACATGGGCTGCGGGTTCGATTCCCGGAGACCCAGGGGTACTGTTAATGGGACTGTGGGTTCAATTCCCACAGGTCCTGGACTTGTTAATTGAGTTGTTACTTGTTGTTAGTTTACTTGTAGACGGTTGCCGTAATCACTTTATTGTTGTTATTTAAAGATTATTGTCATTTAAACTGCTCATTCGATATTATTATCATTATTTCTATTATTCTCGGTAGGGCCTTAACCTTCCTCGTCACTACTCCATCAAGGTTAGGCTTGGCACTTGCCGAGTACCGCCGTGGTGTACTCATGCTACTCTTCTACACACTTTTATTGTGCAGATCCAGGTCCATCTGATCAGACGCACTACAGGTGATTCAGCAGCGTTTTTGGGAGACCTCGAGGTATGATCTGCTACGTCCGCGGATCCGGAGGCCTTCCTTCTTCATTGTAATTGTAGGATCATAGCTTAGAATAGCTTCTTCATTTTACATTTTTCCCCCCCCCCGGTGTAATAAGGAGTAAAACAGCATCAACAACAGTAAAATCGCAGCTTCATGGTAGTCCCAGCTACTAGACACTTCTGAATTACACTGACCCGATTCTCGTTTAGCCCGGGATATGTAGGCAACCTCTGAAGCGGCGAGCGGTCAAACTTTTCAAAGATGCTTCACACGGAATATGTAAATGGGCAAAAATCTCTCATTACTGCTCACTTATCTTTGCACTGAAACTCTTCGTGTTCCCGAGCAAAGAGGGGCAGCTGTGAGCACATGATTTTTGCACCAGGCAACTAATTCCAAAATTAAAATAAATATATTTTTGAGTGCAATTACTTGCTTTGCTTGAAATTAATTATATTTTTGTGTGTTTGAATAAGTAAAAATTAGAAAAAATCAAAAAATAGTAGTAATTAGTTTGTTAGTTTAGTCGATTAGAAAAATTAGCAAAATAGCTTAAATAGGAGAAAATAAAGGGAAAAATAGCAGAAAAATTGCAAAAAATATTAGAAAATTAGAGTAATTAGTAGATTAGGATTTATAATTTTTCATAAAAGAAAAGAAAAAAAAAGTATAAAAGAAAATACATAAAAAATAATTAAAACCAGAAAATACAAAAAAATAGATGTATATATACAGGTATAATGAATTGGGCTAACTGAGAAGCCCAATATGCCAAGCCCAGTCACCTGGCCCGCCTGGCTTTTAATTGTGTGGATCATGGCCGTTCATTTTGGTGTATCTAACGGCCGAGAATATTAGGGGAATTATTTGGTTTAATTAATGCTGAGATTTAATCTCAGCCGTTCGATCAATTTGATCCAAGGGTGTGAGACCTTAGTCTCATTAGAAGCAAAACGGTGGCGTTTCAGTAACGCTCATCCAGAACCGTTGATCTCTCTTCAATGAACGGTTGAGATTATCTGGGACGTGTGGCCTATATAAAGGCCTTGTCTGAAGACGGCCGTTCATTTTACCTAATTCAAAACCCTAAAGCCGGCCGCCTCTCTTCTCCCTGTCTTCGTCTCCTTCTTCAAACCTCAGAAACCCTAGGCGGCCATGGCGGCCACCACCCTCCACGGTGGTCGCCGGCCTTTCTAACCTTTCCCCTTGTCTTCTCCTTCCTCTTCTCCGTCTTCTTTACCCAAAACCCCCAAGAAAACACCCTGCTTTTCAAAACCCCGGTCACCGGAGTTACACCGGTGACCACCAAAGTATGAGAACCCATCTCAAACCAATGCCGTTCTATTCTTCTCCGTGAGATCTACCCAGCCATACTAGCCTCCACCCTCGAATCAAACCCAGTCGCTTCGAATATCCCAAAAAGGGTCGTCGGAACCCTAACTCCGGCGACCCCAAATCCAACACCCAATCAAGACTTCACCTTTACCACCTCCAAAACACCCCTCTGCAATCAAAAATCAAAAAAGGCTCCCCCTTTCGAGCCTAAAAGAAAAATCAGAGAAAAATCAAAGAAAAAAGATCCGGAAAAGAATAAGAAAAGAAAAGAAGGAATAAAAGAGCCTGAGAGTCTGAGAGAATGAAAGAGGTTGAGGAGTGAAGGGAATAGGAAGCTCGGGGGACAGTCCCTGCAAGCTAAGTACCTCCCCTTTTCTGTTTGCTTGTTTACTTGTTTTGCTTGCTATTTTCCTGTTATTTCTGTGTGCTTAGCATGCTTTTGATCAATTAGTCGCATGAACTAGGATTTTTATTAGTCTTTGAAGAGTTTTAATTTATTTGTTTGTTAATCTTTGTATGTTATTTCTTGTGTTATGAGACTGCATGTTTAATATAAGGGTTCTATCTCCATTTCATCCTCATATGTGTGTTCTGTCTCTGCTGAGTACACTGGTTCTTGATTGTTGGCTTGCAAATATCATGACTATCTGTCTTCTCTGTTTCTTTTGGTTTAATTAGTTCAATTGTTCTCTTTTAGTATTCTGTGGCTGGTAGTTTTATGTTGATGTCCTAGTGTTTCTTTGTCTACTATAGTATTGAGGTCCCTCACCTTGTAATCTTCAGTAGCCCTTCTGTCATCTTGCATGTTCTGATTGATTTGCATTTCATATGCTAGTTATAAGGCTGTTCTTGGTTCTCTTTTGGTGATTCTGTTCTTAGCTCGAGTTTGAGCTTCACATACTAGTATAGGATCCTGTATATCCTTTTCTGTTAACCTGTTTCCTTTTTAAATTCTTGATTAGTTCCTTTGAACATGTTAGTCATAGGGTTATGTTGATTTTATGATTTTTATCTCTTGTTATCTCAATCCTGTGCTTCTCATGTTAGTCTAGGACCCTCCTGCTTATCTTCTGATGTTGTGAGTCTTTATCTATTTCTCTGTAGCCACCCTGACTCTTTAACTTGTTCATCTCCTGTGTGTCCCTGTGTCCTTTTGGGCTTGTTAAGTGATAGAACTCTATCTGTTATATGCATGGTTTGATCTCATGGCTTTTTGCTCCAAAATTGAGAAGTTCATCCTTTTGTGTCATTTTAACTGTTGAGTGCTGATTCATGGCAAAAGCATGACCTTTGATCTTTGTCTTATGTTGAAATCAGGCTTAAGTTATTATGACCACTCTTGTTGCCTTTGACTGTAATAATTCATAGAACTGGGTTTCTTTCTAGCTTTCAGGGATTAGTTTTTCTACTGTTATCAAGCATGTCTAGTTCATGTATTGGTTAAAGTGTTTAATTCTCAATTAGGATTTATTCTTTTAAGATTTCCATGATCTTGATATTTCCCCTTCCCTACATTAGCCTGGTTCTAAGGTTGACCCTTGATTCTCATGACTGATCAAGCTATGTTTAAGTTTAATTGTTTGTGAGAGTTGAACTTAGTACCTATATGTTCATGAATCTTGAGTATGCTTTGGGCCTTTCAATGAATCATCTAGCATGAATTGGTTGCCATTGGGTCTGCTTGATGTCATTTAACACTTAGGTATATGAAATTGAGTCATAAAAGTTGATTAATTAAGATTCATCATTATCAAACCTGCCTTCCGAGTTTTAATTGATTGATAAACATTGCTTGGTTTCATATGACTATGTGTGCACTTGAATGTCAAAATGACTGAATTTGCATCAGGTTTATTGTTAGCATGAATACTGTTAAATGCCTTTCATACTTTAAGGGGATTGGTTATAGCTGTAGTTCTAGGTTCCATAAGTGGTTAGTTTTTAAATAGGTATAAACTGAAAATGAACAAAAATAGGCTACAAGTTTAATAATTGGCCTAAGAATGGTCAACCTTGCAAAGGGTTGACCAATTCTGTGAGCCCTAACACACAGTCCACCTTAAAACAGTGGCTGGTTGTGCAAAGGGCTATGTTTGCAAATGCAGACTAGCCTAGGCTCTATATTGAGCCCTGAACAACAAAGTGGCCAAACCTGTAAAGGTTTTGGGCCCAGCTATCCAGTATGTGGCTTTGATAGCCCAAGCTAAGTCTCAACTTGAGACTGGCTAACTTTTAAATAGGTTAAGCATAACAACAAAGCAGGCTATGCCTGCAATTAGCTTTAATTAGGAATAAATGGGTCTTAATTGACTGAAATTAGTTTAAAAGTGGCTAAAATTGAAATAGCTCTTAGAAATAAATCTGGCCAGCCCTTAAATACTAATACCAGGGCTGGCTATTAGTTAAATAGGTTCAAATCAAGCTGAAATCTGCCCTAGGTAAGTTAGTAAATCAGCAGTGCTCTTAGGGGCACAATTGGGTATTGAAAAGGTAAAATAGTAACTAGTAAGAACTTAGGAGGGTAATAGGGACATTCATGCTCCTGATTTCTGCAATTTTGCAGAGATTTAGGGGTATAATGGTCTCTTAAAAATGGGAAATCTGTAAAAATCTCCATCCCTTAGGGCTATACTAGTAAAAACCCCTTAAAAGGAATCTTTGGAACCTTCCAGCACATGCTGGAAGGATTTCTGGTAACGGAATTGGGGGGTTAAGTGTACATTTCACAAATTTTAGAGGGGAAAAGTTGGGATTAATCCCATACTTCCTCCCCAAGTAATCAGCCCTAAAAGTTAACTATAAATACACCTTCAAAAAGGGGCTGAAGGGACTGGACTGTAGAATAATCTGATCTAATATTGGGGATTCCACTGGTAGTAATCTGAAAAATACATTTAAGTTGGAGTTCATTAAATACAAAGCTGGAGAGATAGAAATAGCGATACAACAGTAGAAATTCTGGGCTTTCTATTGGGTTTTCTCTGGGTTTTCTGCCTTGAATCACTGCTCGTTTGTGTTGCTGTGCTTTTGTGTTGCTGTTGCTGTGCTTTCCTTCATCACTGTTGCATTGGTCGTTTGAGTCCTTGCTGTTATTTGCTCATTACTTGCCTCCCCTAGAACTCATTGGATCTTTTGCTGAACCAGGTACAAATTCTGCTCAAATGTAATGTTGAAGTGTGGATAAAAATGAAGTTCAAGGAATATTGATGCCTTCTTTACTCCTATTTTAGTTCAATTGTTAGTATGGTAGTGTATAGATTTGTAACTATATAGTAGTATAGCAGCTGAAGAACAAAGACCAAACAGAAACTATGTAATAACTAGTAGTAGTGGTAGTATAGTTGTAGTATGAATCGGTACCTCACTTAGTTAATTAGGTAATAACATTAAAATACAAGTTAACTAATAATGGTTTCAGAATTGATAATCACTCTATCACAGTAGCTTCATCAATCACGATCATATAGTTAATTCATCAGCCAAATTCAAATTAGTTAAGAAGAAGAGTTCGATTAGTGCTAATATCACTATTTAATCACATACTGGAAGTAATATATAAGAATGAGTTCAAAGGTAATATCTGGGTTAAGTCATATTAGAGTCCGTAATTGTATATACCTATTCATGAGTTTAATTCATGGGATTAATCAGTAGCAAAATAGTATAGCTATGAATAACCCATACATTTTCATGTATATATGGAGTTGAAAGCTCACTGATCCCAGTTAAGAATCAATCCATTGGTTAGTATAGGTTCTTTGTTAAAAATCAAAAAAACAGAAATGGTCTTGCAATTCTCTGTTGGTAGGTAGTTCTATTTCCCAATTTGTATTACAATTTTTTCAATTGATCAATAAATGGAACTTGACTCTTTCTTTGAGTTCAAACGTATGTATTCTTTTACTTTCTCTGCTGTTATTGGTTTTGGGCTTAACTCACGGTATAGGCTTAAACCATGGCGTTACTTTACTAGTTATCCAAACCTGAAGACTGTCTGGGCCTTAAAGGCCTGGACCGATGCTGACCCATGCTAAGCAAAACGAAAAGAAGACCAGGCCGAATAAGTAATAAGAATTCGACGGGCCTGGATTATTATAGTAATAGCATACGATTAAGGAAAAAACAAATATAGAAAACTTAGCCAAATGTTAGTATCCTTTAATAAATAATTTGGGACGAGCCTCGCCCGAATAACATCGGGGCCCCCATTTAGTAATGATATAACACAAATAGACCCGGAAAGCTAATAGCTAATTCCATAGCTTCTCCCAAAAGATTTAAAAGCCGATAGACGTTACTTTAGGGCCCGATTTTAATATACCTTCCTATAAACGAGTGTGCACTTGGTGCGACTCAAATCCAAATCTCGGTAAAGCTGAAATACACCGAAAGTCATAGGCGTACTGGTTGCGGTATGACTCGAGGCGTGTTTTCGCGATACCGCAAATTCCTAAAAATGATATCTAACGTAAAAGCACATTATGTTGTAAAATCTATAACTGAGTCAAACAAGAGTCAAAAGCGACAGTGGAGCGACCGTGCTAAAACCACGGAATCCGGGAGTGCCTAACACCTTCTCCCGGGTTAACAGAGTTCCTTATCCGGACCTCTGCTTCGCGGACATTTCAAGAGTCAAAATTCCTCGGATTCGGGATTAACCGGTGACTTGGGACACCATTGTCATTCCCAAGTGGCGACTCTGATTAATCTCTAAATATATCCCGAACCGATTGTCCTTAAATTGGAAAAACTCCTTCCCTTACGTTATTTTATCCGTCTCGGGTAATTGAGCGTCGGGGTATACCCTACAAGTGTATTTATACACCTTACGCATGACGGGGTAGTAAAAAGGGAGGTGTGACAGCTCTGGCGACTCTGCTGGGGAGTCCAACCCTGAATTTCGATTTCAGGGTTTAAGAACTCGAGCTCCTTAGAACTGCCGTTCGCGTTTTATTTGACTTCATTATGTGATTTGAACAACATGCTATGTGTTTTATCGCTTTGATATTACGTGAAATGTATATAAAACTGTGCCGAAAACCCTTCTCTCTTCTCCCCCGGGGATGTGCTTACTGGTTGAGACTCCCCTTTCTGTTAAATGTCACCTTAAATTAAGAAAAAAGAGGCCGGATAAGTTACAAAGCCGATTGACTCCGCGGGTCACCCGTACGTAGCCCCCTCCTCGATTCGAGTTGTCCGCTCGGGTACACGGTCTAGCAATCCATGAAACCGTAAGATTTTGAACATAGGTCTAGGACGATTATTTGCATCATGTCTGACTTAGGGGACTCAACACAGGGGTTGGGTCCGTCTAGGACAGGTGACCCGGTATTGAAAAGACCGAGCATGCTATGTGTTGCATTTTATTGTCCTTGATCGTTATGCGGACCGGCGGAAATCCCGAGGATAGAAAAATTGTTGAAAAAGGAAAAAGAGAGAGAGGAAAATAATTTGTAGAAAATAGGTACATGGAAAATTTGAAAATTTAAAAAAAATAGGTGGAACGTTTTTTTTGAAATAATTGGTCAAATAATCTGACCGAACTACGCAAGGTTTGATTCTCGCCATTAGGTGGGATACGTAGGCAACCCTCATCGGGTCCAACCACCCCTTTTAAAAATAAAAAAAAATGTGTGTATTTTTGTCAATAAAATCAAAGTGATGCCGTTTTTGTAAATAGCCGAATGTTCCGAAAGGACGCCGGAAGGCTGTTTTTGCAAAAATAGCCACTTTGAATCTTTTTAAATAATTTGCGGGCACAACCTTGAAATATTCCTTGTGGAAATGTTGCAAGGTCAAAGCCTCAAAATCAAGTCCGGGTTCACACCCGTTTTGCAAAAATAACCAAAAAATGTCAAATTTTTGATTTCGTTATAAATAAATCGGGTGATGCTATTCTTGCTTAAAATAGCCGAATGTTCCGAAAGGACGCCGGAAGGCCGTTTTTGCAAGAATAGCCACTTTGAGTCATTTTAAATAATTTGCGGGCCCAACCTTGAAATATTCCTTGTGGAAATGTTGCAAGGTCAAAGCCTCAAAATCAAGTCCGGGTTCACACCCGTTTTGCAAAAATAACCAAAAAATGTCAAATTTTTGATTTTGTTATAAATAAATCGGGTGATGCTATTCTTGCTTAAAATAGCCGAATGTTCCGAAAGGACGCCGGAAGGCCGTTTTTGCAAGAATAGCCACTTTGAGTCATTTTAAATAATTTGCGGGCCCAGCCTTGAAATATTCATTGTGGAAATGTTGCAAGGCCAAAGCCTCAAAATCAAGTCCGGGTTCACACCCGTTTTGCAAAAAATAACCAAAAAAAAAAATGTCAAATTTTTTATTTTGTTATAAATAAATCGGGTGATGCTATTCTTGCTTAAAATAAGCCGAATGTCCCTCAAAAGGACGCCGGAAGGCCGTTTTGCAAGAATAGCCACTTTGAGTCATTTTAAATAATTTGCGGGCATAGCCTTGAAATATTCCCTCGCGGAAACGTTGAAAGGCCGTATCCGCAAAATCAAGTTTGAGTCATCGCTCAACTTCTCAAAAATAACCATTTTATCAAATAAGCCATTACATGGCCGAAATTTTGCTGAAATAGCCACAATTTTTGCATTTCAACTTTCTCAGTCTTGTGTTGGCCTGTGTCGGTGCCGAACGATGCCCCATAGGCCCCGAGATAAAATTTTGAATTTGCATTTTCTCAAATAAAATTTTGCAAAAAAAGAGCCACTTTGCCTGAATAAGCCATTACATGGCCAATTTATGAAAAATAGTCTTGTGTTGGTTTATGGTGATGCCCCATGAGCCACACGATTAAAAAAAAAAAAAAATTTTAAGTTTATCTTTCTTAAATAAATTTTTTGCAAAAAGAGCCACTTTGTCTAAATAAGCCATTATATGACCAATTTATGAAAAATAGTCTTGTGTTGGTTTATGGTGATGCCGAACGATGCCCCATGAGCCACAGGATAAAAAAAAAGATTTTCAGTTTTATCTTTCTTAAATAAATTTTGCAAAAATAGTCATTTTGTTAAATAAGCCATTATGTGGCCAATTTTGTAGAAATAGTCGTAATTGACACAAAAATATTCTTATTCTTGTAGAAATCTCCTACACAAGTTTGTAGTTTGAGTCGGCTTCTATAATTTTCCTTCAAACAAAAAAAAATCAAATAAACATATCTTTATTTATTGCATTAATTTGCAAGAACTACGCTCGGTCTGATTCATGCGGGGTCATGATACGTAGGCAATCCACATAGGATTCGATCATTTCCATAATCAAAAAGAAAAAAAAAGGAAAACAAACAAAAAGAAAAAAAAAAGGAAAAGTGAAAAAACCACAAAAAGAGAAAAAAAAAAAGAGAAAAGAATCAATAAGCGGGATACCTTAATGCTGACATGGCAGCTTTGCTTTGTTGTGTCCGTTTCCAGGAAGGTGGTTGGTTGTGGTTCTAAGATAACTCTTCCCTGTAACACAAAGTCAGAGGACAATGGCAGAGAATCTCAAGGCTGAGTGGGTTGGTAGCGGCACCCGACAACAGTTGGTTGAACGGAACCACATGTTAGTTGCAGAAGTCAAAATGTTGAGACAACACGTGGTTGAAATGTATCGGGCGTCGATGGATGGAAAAGCACTACCTCCGCCACCACCTAGTTTCATGGACCCTGTCCTTACACCGAACCCGATGCCAAATACACCTCCCTATCACAGCCTTTCCAGCCACCCCAATAGCTCCATCACTCGGTGTCCACCTATTTTTTCCCAGGAATGCGCTCCAATCACATCCACTGTTCCCGACAGTAAACACCCACCTGAAGCTCATGTTGCCCAACATTACCCCTCCGAGGCTGCTCATCGGGACCCCAAACAGAGCCCACAGGTTGAACCTCCTCAACGACAAGGTCCAGTGGTCGTCTTTGCTAAAGGCCCTCTATATCGAACCCATGGATATCCTTGTAATCCTCCTGGCCCTTACTTCTCCCCACGAGCATACCAGAAACCCCGCGGGTCGGGTTTTAGGCCAAACCAGGCTTTTAGAAATGAGAGGCTACTGAAACGAGAAAAGGCTCTCACCCCTTTGGGAGAATCGTATGCCAGTTTGTTCCACAAGTTGAAGCAACTGGGCATGTTGAAACCAATTCAGATAAAAATGCCAAATCATCGGTCAAAGAGGTGTGATCTTTCTCAAATGTGCGCATATTGCTCAGGCGCCCCGGGGCATGACACAGAAAAATGTTGGAAGCTAAAAAAGGCAATTCGGGAGCTTATCAATGCAGGCTACATTGCCGTACAAAATCCGGATTTAGTCGACACCCGTATGGTCGATGCAGAATTCAGTGGCTAGGATGCCATGCTTGCCAATTGGGAAGGTGCTCCGTCTCTTGGAGTTTTGGTGGTATATTTTGGTGTCATCTCTTTTACCCGGGTTATTTCAGGGTTGTAATCCGGACGTTGTCTTGAGAGTCAAAACCCTTCTATCTTTCCACTTTGCTTTGTTCAGTAATAAATTTGTTTAGTGCTGTCTAGGTTTGTAATTCTAGTCTAGTCTGTTCGTTTTGTTGTTCGTCTTGTTGTTTCAACCCATCGGTTTAATACAACTCTTTGTTTCCCGTCATCTCTAGTCATTCCATTTCTAATTACTTTGCATTTCTTGTCATACTGACTTTAGCAACATGACATGCACATAATTCTAAGCCTGGTTTTTAAAAGTCAATGAGACAATGTTGAAGATGTAATGATACTCGGAAGAAATATTAAAATACTGTGAAGCCGGAATCAAGTGAATACTGGGGGAAAACAGAACATAAAGAAATGCCTTGGAAATGCATCATGCTTCATCGGTTTAAAGCCAAAGGCAAGAGTACCCCAAGGCTAAAGGAACCATTCGTGGTATCGAGATTGTTGCCCAATGGCATTGAGAATTGTCAAAAAACAGAAGGCAAATATGTGAATCGGTCGAAGGATAGTTTGTACTTGGTAGGTTTTGAAGATTGGAATGACGAAGGCATTTTATTCGGCTACCCAAACACTTCGTCCATTGCTACCCCTTTTAGCCATACTATATTTTCTTTCACATCCCTCTTTCGGAATCAACAACAAAAAATGGAGGATTGAGCGGAGAAATCCAAATGGAGAAACAAAAAGAAAGAAGAAAAGAAAAGAAAGAAAAAAAAGAAGAAGATAAAAGAAAAGAAAAAAAAAAGAGAAAAGAAAAAGAAAAGGAAAAGAAAAGAAAGAAAAAGAATGATCGGGAGAAGTCAAGATGCAACAATAAATACGGACGTAGTCTGAACTACGTCTGACTTGATCCCGAAAGGGTACGTAGGCAGCCTCACTGAGGTTCAGTCACAATAATTGAAAAATCCGAAAATCTAAAAAAAAATCCCCCAAGAAGGAAACTGGGGCAGAAGTTATGGTTGTTGAGGAAATAAGATTCCGAAAGTTGTAATTTTAACCCAAGATGAAATATTTTTGAGCCTTTATATCCCTTTTTTCTAAACCCCATCCAAAAGCCCGCATTATAGTCCAAAGGAAGACCTTCCGATCAATCTTCAAGAAATGCCGAGTCAAACGAGCAAAGGTGAATCACATCAAGGGCAACACTCGAGTCCGAACAAAGGAGAATGAAGAATTCAAGATGATGAAAACCACCACGAGACTCCAAGATGAAGAAGTCAAAATGAGAGAGTCTTATCGGTGAAAACCCGCACGGGCACCGTAAGGCGACGGTGAGTTGAGAGAAAGAAAGATCAAATGAGAGAGGCTTGTTGGCGAAAACCCTACGGGCGCTGCAAGTCGACTAAGGATCAAATCAAGGAAATGAAGTATTGAAGACCGGTTTCACGGCAGAGCTTGCAACAAGAGTTGAACATCAAATTTGCTATACAGAGAAGGCCAAAAGTGCATGTCAAGGTCGCTAGAGTCGGTATTCAAAATCCGATAGGTCATTCTTCCGTAGGTTTCTTGTTAGGAATTATGTTTTCCTTTCTTTCTATTCTTTGTACATTGTTCTACCCTCCCTTTTATTGAGTCTTTCGGGTCATAACAAGTATAGAAATGATTTCAAAATTTGCCACCAAGCTCTCCAATTGCACAAGATGGGATTTGGCCAACACGACAATTGTCGTAAGTCAGGAAAAGGCAAGGCCAGTGCTTTAAGCCAAAAGAGCAACATGTGCAATGGAGCGGGCAACAATAAAAATGTTTGGGGTGCGTACAAGACACAAAGGTCGGCAAAGTGCCAACTCGGGGGAAAATATAACAAATGGAAATATGGGAGTGTATTCTGACAAAAGAAAGAGCCAGTCAAGAAACACCCAAGGTTGTCCAATGAAATCATTGAAGAAATCATAGACTTCAAGATCGGAATTGTGGGATCCGTCAAGAAAGGGACAATATACATACCTAAAGAGAGTTGGATTTTGAACAAAGAAGAAGTGAAAATGGATAGTCGGTGAGCAGGCAAGGCGCTCGGGTGGAAAGCAGTTGCCATCAAAGTTCAAGGCCACAACCAACCACCGCATTTAAACTAACATCTTTTTCTTTGTTTTGAAACAGGGGCATAGAGGTTATTGATCCGATAGAGCCAGCAGCTTCCAAATAGCATAGGCTCATTTTGGTTGCGATGCGTATCTTACCGCATTGGGTCGAGGCAAAGGGCAAATTTGTGCCAAATTGGCAGGGACCATTTGTAGTATCGCGGGTGTTGTCCAATGGGGCATTATATTTAACAGATGTTGAAGGAAAGTGCGTAGAGACTGCTATCAATTCAGATGCGGTCAAAAGATACTATGTATGATTCCTTTTCAACTATGTGTTCTGTATTGTGTTGTGATTTTGGAATTGAAATGACGAAGGCGTTTTATTCTCTATCCAAACACTTTATCCATTGATAACCCCTTTGAGCCTAAATGAATAAATTCTTTCATATCCCTCTCTCGGAATCGCTTTAGCGCAATAAGATCGAAATTGCCAAAATGAAAAATGATGAAAAATGAAAAAAAAATGAATAAATGAATGAAAAAGAGAAAAAGACAAAGAAATCGGGAAAAAGTCAAAAAGAAATCCATCTAACTTTTGAAGTTGGATGAACTACGTCTGACTTGATCCCGAAAGGGTACGTAGGCAGCCTCTCTGAGGTTCAGTCACAATAAAGAAAAAATCCAAAAATTCCCCACATATTGAAACTGGGGCAGAAGTTATGTTTTAATAATTCCGAGAGTTGTAAATATTTTTAACCCTCGTTGAATTTTGAGCCTTTATATCTTTCTTTCTTAACCCGTCCAAAAGCCACGTTACAGTCCAAAGAAAGACCTTCTGATCGATTCTGAAATGACAACGAATACAACGAAGGAGGAGCGAAGTATCGGACAATACCCGTGGAACAGAAAACAAAATACAAAAAGGAAAAATGGAAAAAATAAAAAAAAAATAAATAAAAAAAAAAAATAAAAAAATGAGAGAGTCTCATCAGTGAAAACCTTAGCCGGCACCGTGAGGCGATTGTGAGGTTGAGAGAAATAAAATGAGAGAGTCTCATCAGTGAAAACCTTAATCGCACTGTGAGATGATTGTGAGGTTGAGAGAATAAACGAGAGAGTCTTATTGGTGAAAACCTTTCGAGGCACCGTAAGGCGATCGTGAGGACTATCAAAAGAGAAAAGGCGACAAAAAAGAGTATCGGTTTGGGTCGAAGGCGATTTGGAGTCTGAATAACGATTGAAACGAACTGGGTCAGAGTTTAAATACATGGCATGGTCAGCGGAATCAGCCAGCAAATATCCAGATAAGTTCTGTCACCTCTCCAAAATACCCTTACCTTTCTTTCATTTTTTCTGCATTTCATTGTTTACCCCTTTGAGAGCTAACTACCAGCTCCTGATGACGGAAGTTGAAATAACACTGGATCGGAAAGAATGGAAGATTGGGGAAAGGAATAAAGAAGCTTGGCAAACAAGGGCCAAAGAAAAAGAAAACAAAACAAAAATGGAAAAATGAGAAAATACAAAGAGAGTCTGCAAGGGACAAGAAGTCGAAAGCCATGCAACATGAAAGAGCAAAAACAAAGGAAGCAACAAGAAGTGGGGACGGCAGATGCCAGTTGCCAGCAGTTTATATCTAATAAATTTTGTTTCATGCAGGAACAAATTGTCACTAATCACTTTAAAGTGAATGTGACCAATGTGGAAAATTTAAAAATACCAAAAAGAGAAAGTCTGCCGAATAAGTGGAGAAATTCACAGGCAAGAGATAAGTTGGTAAAAGAAAATACCAAAAAAGAGGAGGTAACATATTTTAAAATCCACTCCCCAGTCTTCAGGCTGAGGAAATATTTTCTGCACTTGCACGTTTAAATTTCTGTTAGGCGCCCACCTTCAAATTCGGGAATATTTTCTGCATCGCATTGCATGTTTAAATATCTGTTAGGCGCCCACCTTCAAATTCGGGAATATTTTCTGCATTCGCATTGCACGTTTAAATTTCTGTTAGGCGCCCACCTTCAAATACGGGAATATTTTCTGCATTCGCATTGCACGTTTAAATTTCTGTTAGGCGCCCACCTTCAAATTCGGGAATATTTTCTGCATTCGCATTGCACGTTTAAATTTCTGTTAGGCGCCCACCTTCAAATTCGGGAATATTTTCTGCATTCGCATTGCACGTTTAAATTCTGTTAGGCGCCCACCTTCAAATTCGGGAATATTTTTTGCATCGCATTGCACGTTTAAATCCTGTTAGGCGCCCACCTTCAAATTCGGGAATATTTTCCTGCATTCGCATTGCACGTTTAAATTTCCGTTAGGCGCCCACCTTCAAATTCGGGAATATTTTCTGCATTCGCATTGCACGTTTAAATTCCGTTAGGCGCCCACCTTCAAATTCGGGAATATTTTCTGCATTCGCATTGCACGTTTAAATTCCGTTAGGCGCCCACCTTCAAATTCGGGAATATTTTCTGCATTCGCATTGCACGTTTAAATTTCTGTTAGGCGCCCACCTTCAAATTCGGGAATATTTTTTGCATCGCATTGCACGTTTAAATTCCTGTTAGGCGCCCACCTTCAAATTCGGGAATATTTTCTGCATTCGCATTGCACGTTTAAATTTCTGTTAGGCGCCCACCTTCAAATTCGGGAATATTTTTTGCATCGCATTGCACGTTTAAATTCTGTTAGGCGCCCACCTTCAAATTCGGGAATATTTTCTGCATTCGCATTGCACGTTTAAATTTTCTGTTAGGCGCCCACCTTCAAATTCGGGAATATTTTCTGCATTCGCATTGCACGTTTAAATTTCTGTTAGGCGCCCACCTTCAAATTCGGGAATATTTTTTGCATCGCATTGCACGTTTAAATTCTGTTAGGCGCCCACCTTCAAATTCGGGAATATTTTCTGCATTCGCATTGCACGTTTAAATTTCTGTTAGGCGCCCACCTTCAAATTCGGGAATATTTTCTGCATTCGCATTGCATGTTTAAATTCTGTTAGGCGCCCACCTTCAAATTCGGGAATATTTTCTGCATCATCATGGTTTATATATTTAAAAGCCCACACTGGGGCAGAAAACGAAAAAAAAAGAGGTAGTTTGTTGTTTTGTTTTTAGCAGGTTCAGCTCGGGATCAAGAAAACAAGAAAATCAACAAAAAAGAGAGTCATCAAGAAAAACAAGAAAATCAACAAAAAAGAGGAAGATTCTGCATCACCGGAAAGGGAAGAAGAACAAAAGCTAGATTAGGGACAATTGTAATTGTAGGATCATAGCTTAGAATAGCTTCTTCATTTTACATTTTTCTCCCCCGGTGTAATAAGGAGTAAGTCAGCAGGTCTCAACAGTGTCAATGCAACAGTGAGTCTGGTAGTTTTTAAAACTGCCAGACCTTCCCGAACTACACTGACCTGATTCCTGTTTAGCCCAGGATATGTAGGCAACCTCTAAAGCAGGGTGCGGTCAAAAGGTTTTCAAAAATGCTTTCACGGAATATGCCGATGTGCAAAAATCTCTCATTACTGCTCACTTATCTTTGCACTGAAACTCTTCGTGTTCCCGAGCAAAGAGGGGCAACTGTGAGCACATGATTTTTGCACCAGGCAAATAATTCCAAAATTAAAATAAATATATTTTTGAGTGCAATTACTTGCTTTGCTTGAAATTAATTATATTTTTGTGTGTTTGAATAAGTAAAAATTAGAAAAAATCAAAAAATAGTAGTAATTAGTTTGTTAGTTTAGTCGATTAGAAAAATTAGCAAAATAGCTTAAATAGGAGAAAATAAAGGGAAAAATAGCAGAAAAATTGCAAAAAATATTAGAAAATTAGAGTAATTAGTAGATTAGGATTTATAATTTTTCATAAAAGAAAAGAAAAAAAAAGTATAAAAGAAAATACATAAAAAATAATTAAAACCAGAAAATACAAAAAAATAGATGTATATATACAGGTATAATGAATTGGGCTAACTGAGAAGCCCAATATGCCAAGCCCAGTCACCTGGCCCGCCTGGCTTTTAATTGTGTGGATCATGGCCGTTCATTTTGGTGTATCTAACGGCCGAGAATATTAGGGGAATTATTTGGTTTAATTAATGCTGAGATTTAATCTCAGCCGTTCGATCAATTTGATCCAAGGGTGTGAGACCTTAGTCTCATTAGAAGCAAAACGGTGGCGTTTCAGTAACGCTCATCCAGAACCGTTGATCTCTCTTCAATGAACGGTTGAGATTATCTGGGACGTGTGGCCTATATAAAGGCCTTGTCTGAAGACGGCCGTTCATTTTACCTAATTCAAAACCCTAAAGCCGGTCGCCTCTCTTCTCCCTGTCTTCGTCTCCTTCTTCAAACCTCAGAAACCCTAGGCGGCCATGGCGGCCACCACCCTCCACGGTGGTCGCCGGCCTTTCTAACCTTTCCCCTTGTCTTCTCCTTCCTCTTCTCCGTCTTCTTTACCCAAAACCCCCAGAAAACACCCTGCTTTTCAAAACCCCGGTCACCGGAGTTACACCGGTGACCACCAAAGTATGAGAACCCATCTCAAACCAATGCCGTTCTATTCTTCTCCGTGAGATCTACCCAGCCATACTAGCCTCCACCCTCGAATCAAACCCAGTCGCTTCGAATATCCCAAAAAGGGTCGTCGGAACCCTAACTCCGGCGACCCCAAATCCAACACCCAATCAAGACTTCACCTTTACCACCTCCAAAACACCCCTCTGCAATCAAAAATCAAAAAAGGCTCCCCCTTTCGAGCCTAAAAGAAAAATTAGAGAAAAATCAAAGAAAAAAGATCCGGAAAAGAATAAGAAAAGAAAAGAAGGAATAAAAGAGCCTGAGAGTCTGAGAGAATGAAAGAGGTTGAGGAGTGAAGGGAATAGGAAGCTCGGGGGACAGTCCCCGCAAGCTAAGTACCTCCCCTTTTCTGTTTGCTTGTTTACTTGTTTTGCTTGCTATTTTCCTGTTATTTCTGTGTGCTTAGCATGCTTTTGATCAATTAGTCGCATGAACTAGGATTTTTATTAGTCTTTGAAGAGTTTTAATTTATTTGTTTGTTAATCTTTGTATGTTATTTCTTGTGTTATGAGACTGCATGTTTAATATAAGGGTTCTATCTCCATTTCATCCTCATATGTGTGTTCTGTCTCTGCTGAGTACACTGGTTCTTGATTGTTGGCTTGCAAATATCATGACTATCTGTCTTCTCTGTTTCTTTTGGTTTAATTAGTTCAATTGTTCTCTTTTAGTATTCTGTGGCTGGTAGTTTTATGTTGATGTCCTAGTGTTTCTTTGTCTACTATAGTATTGAGGTCCCTCACCTTGTAATCTTCAGTAGCCCTTCTGTCATCTTGCATGTTCTGATTGATTTGCATTTCATATGCTAGTTATAAGGTTGTTCTTGGTTCTCTTTTGGTGATTCTGTTCTTAGCTCGAGTTTGAGCTTCACATACTAGTATAGGATCCTGTATATCCTTTTCTGTTAACCTGTTTCCTTTTTAAATTCTTGATTAGTTCCTTTGAACATGTTAGTCATAGGGTTATGTTGATTTTATGATTTTTATCTCTTGTTATCTCAATCCTGTGCTTCTCATGTTAGTCTAGGACCCTCCTGCTTATCTTCTGATGCTGTGAGTCTTTATCTATTTCTCTGTAGCCACCCTGACTCTTTAACTTGTTCATCTCCTGTGTGTCCCTGTGTCCTTTTGGGCTTGTTAAGTGATAGAACTCTATCTGTTATATGCATGGTTTGATCTCATGGCTTTTTGCTCCAAAATTGAGAAGTTCATCCTTTTGTGTCATTTTAACTGTTGAGTGCTGATTCATGGCAAAAGCATGACCTTTGATCTTTGTCTTATGTTGAAATCAGGCTTAAGTTATTATGACCACTCTTGTTGCCTTTGACTGTAATAATTCATAGAACTGGGTTTCTTTCTAGCTTTCAGGGATTAGTTTTTCTACTGTTATCAAGCATGTCTAGTTCATGTACTGGTTAAAGTGTTTAATTCTCAATTAGGATTTATTCTTTTAAGATTTCCATGATCTTGATATTTCCCCTTCCCTACATTAGCTTGGTTCTAAGGTTGACCATTGATTCTCATGACTGATCAAGCTGTGTTTAAGTTTAACTGTTTGTGAGAGTTGAACTTAGTACCTATATGTTCATGAATCTTGAGTATGCTTTGGGCCTTTCAATGAATAATCTAGCATGAATTGGTTGCCATTGGGTCTGCTTGATGTCATTTAACACTTAGGTATATGAAATTGAGTCATGAAAGTTGATTAATTAAGATTCATCATTATCAAACCTGCCTTCCGAGTTTTAATTGATTGATAAACATTGCTTGGTTTCATATGACTATGTGTGCACTTGAATGTCAAAATGACTGAATTTGCATCAGGTTTATTGTTAGCATGAATACTGTTAAATGCCTTTCATACTTTAAGGGGATTGGTTATAGCTGTAGTTCTAGGTTCCATAAGTGGTTAGTTTTTAAATAGGTATAAACTGAAAATGAACAAAAATAGGCTACAAGTTTAATAATTGGCCTAAGAATGGTCAACCTTGCAAAGGGTTGACCAATTCCGTGAGCCCTAACACACAGCTCACTGTTTAACAGTGGCTGGTTGTGCAAAGGGCTATGTCTGCAAATGCAGACTAGCCCAGGCTCTATATTGAGCCCCGAACAGCAAAGTGGCCAAACCTGTAAAGGTTTTGGGCCCAGCTATCCAGTATGTGGCTTTGATAGCCCAAGCTAAGTCTCAACTTGAGACTGGCTAACTTTTAAATAGGTTAAGCATAACAACAAAGCAGGCTATGCCTGCAATTAGCTTTAATTAGGAATAAATGGGTCTTAATTGACTGAAATTAGTTTAAAAGTGGCTAAAATTGAAATAGCTCTTAGAAATAAATCTGGCCAGCCCTTAAATACTAATACCAGGGCTGGCTATTAGTTAAATAGGTTCAAATCAAGCTGAAATCTGCCCTAGGTAAGTTAGTAAATCAGCAGTGTTCTTAGGGGCACAATTGGGTATTGAAAAGGTAAAATAGTAACTAGTAAGAACTTAGGAGGGTAATAGGGACATTCATGCTCCTGATTTCTGCAATTTTGCAGAGATTTAGGGGTATAATGGTCTCTTAAAAATGGGAAATCTGTAAAAATCTCCATCCCTTAGGGCTATACTAGTAAAAACCCCTTAAAAGGAATCTTTGGAACCTTCCAGCACATGCTGGAAGGATTTTTGGTAACAGAATTGGGGGGTTAAGTGTACATTTCACAAATTTTAGGAGGGGGAAAGTGGGATTAATCCCATACTTCCTCCCCAAGTAATCAGCCCTAAAAGTTAACTATAAATACACCTTCAAAAAGGGGCTGAAGGGACTGGACTGTAGAATAATCTGATCTAATATTGGGGATTCCACTGGTAGTAATCTGAAAAATACATTTAAGTTGGAGTTCATTAAATACAAAGCTGGAGAGATAGAAATAGCGATACAACAGTAGAAATTCTGGGCTTTCTATTGGGTTTTCTCTGGGTTTTCTGCCTTGAATCACTGCTCGTTTGTGTTGCTGTGCTTTTGTGTTGCTGTTGCTGTGCTTTCCTTCATCACTGTTGCATTGGTCGTTTGAGTCCTTGCTGTTATTTGCTCATTACTTGCCTCCCCTAGAACTCATTGGATCTTTTGCTGAACCAGGTACAAATTTTGCTCAAATGTAATGTTGAAGTGTGGATAAAAATGAAGTTCAAGGAATACTGATGCCTTCTTTACTCCTGTTTTAGTTCAATTGTTAGTATGGTAGTGTATAGATTTGTAACTATATAGTAGTATAGCAGCTGAAGAACAAAGACCAAACAGAAACTATGTAATAACTAGTAGTAGTGGTAGTATAGTTGTAGTATGAATCGGTACCTCACTTAGTTAATTAGGTAATAACATTAAAATACAAGTTAACTAATAATGGTTTCAGAATTGATAATCACTCTATCACAGTAGCTTCATCAATCACGATCATATAGTTAATTCATCAGCCAAATTCAAATTAGTTAAGAAGAAGAGTTCGATTAGTGCTAATATCACTATTTAATCACATACTGGAAGTAATATATAAGAATGAGTTCAAAGGTAATATCTGGGTTAAGTCATATTAGAGTCCGTAATTGTATATACCTATTCATGAGTTTAATTCATGGGATTAATCAGTAGCAAAATAGTATAGCTATGAATAACCCATACATTTTCATGTATATATGGAGTTGAAAGCTCACTGATCCCAGTTAAGAATCAATCCATTGGTTAGTATAGGTTCTTTGTTAAAAATCAAAAAAACAGAAATGGTCTTGTAATTCTCTGTTGGTAGGTAGTTCTATTTCCCAATTTGTATTACAATTTTTTCAATTGATCAATAAATGGAACTTGACTCTTTCTTTGAGTTCAAACGTATGTATTCTTTTACTTTCTCTGCTGTTATTGGTTTTGGGCTTAACTCACGGTATAGGCTTAAACCATGGCGTTACTTTACTAGTTATCCAAACCTGAAGACTGTCTGGGCCTTAAAGGCCTGGACCGATGCTGATCCATGCTAAGCGAAACGAAAAGAAGACCAGGCCCAATAAGTAATAAGAATTCGACGGGCCTGGATTATTATAGTAATAGCATACGATTAAGGAAAAAACAAATATAGAAAACTTAGCCAAATGTTAGTATCCTTTAATAAATAATTTGGGACGAGCCTCGCCCGAATAACATCGGGGCCCCCATTTAGTAATGATATAACACAAATAGACCCGGAAAAGCTAATAGCTAATTCCATAGCTTCTCCCAAAAGATTTAAAAGCCGATAGACGTTACTTTAGGGCCCGATTTTAATATACCTTCCTATAAACGAGTGTGCACTTGGTGCGACTCAAATCCAAATCTCGGTAAAGCTGAAATACACCGAAAGTCATAGGCGTACTGGTTGCGGTATGACTCGAGGCGTGTTTTCGCGATACCGCAAATTCCTAAAAATGATATCTAACGTAAAAGCACATTATGTTGTAAAATCTATAACTGAGTCAAACAAGAGTCAAAAGCGACAGTGGAGCGACCGTGCTAAAACCACGGAATCCGGGAGTGCCTAACACCTTCTCCCGGTTAACAGAGTTCCTTATCCGGACCTCTGCTTCGCAGACATTTCAAGAGTCAAAATTCCTCGGATTCGGGATTAACCGGTGACTTGGGACACCATGATCATTCCCAAGTGGCGACTCTGATTAATCTCTAATAAATCCCGAACCGATTGTCCTTAAATTGGAAAAACTCCTTCCCTTACGTTATTTTATCCGTCTCGGGTAATCGAGCGTCGGGGTATACCCTACAAGTGTATTTATACACCTTACGCATGACGGGGTAGTAAAAAGGGAGGTGTGACACATAGAGCTTCAGTTGTATATTCTCTTTTAGTCTGTGTTGCCCGTGGGATTCCGGGTCTTGGTGGTATTTTTACACAGTGTGTTGGACGAGTGTATGTGCCAAGCGGCAAAGATTACATTCCTATTTATATTATCTTCCGCTATTTCTTGTTTTAAAGTTCATAAACGTGTAATTTCCGCAATGTGTTAGGCTTACCTAGTCGTGGGGACTGGGTGCCGTCATGACATGTTCACGATTGGTGAACTAGGGTCGTGACATATATTCAGGCTGCAGATGTTGCATTTGCGATATGGGGTTCATAAATGCAAACTCCGCAAATGCGAACAACTCATAGAAAAAGAGAAGGTTGAAATTCTCTAATGTCTTTGCATAAGCGAACACTTGACCTTCACAAAAGCGACTAGTTGGTCGCAAATGCCAACTAGCCTAGCTCAGGCCTTTATCGCAAATACGATACTGAGTACACAATTGCGAACTCAACAGGCCTTGCAAAAGCAGCAAATTCCTCGCAAATGCCAGTCCTTTTCCAGCAGCCTAGCTTCACATATGCGAGGGTGCTTCGCAATTGCAATAGTCACATTTGCGACAAAAACATTACAATTGCGATGACACTAGTACTAGCACTCAAAAATCATGAAAAATCATTCTGAAACAAATATGAAACCCACCCGATCCCCCGAGGCTCCAAACCAAGCATGCACCCAGGTCCAAAAACACAACACAAACTCTATCATGTGATTAAATCATCAAAATAAGCTCTAAAACCACAAATCGGATGCCAAAGAGCATGAAGATCAAAGTAAATTTCAATAACTTCTAGAATTGCAACCAAGCAACTGAACCATATCAAGTGAACTCCAAACGGTGCCAAATTTTGCAAACAAGATCTATTTGACAAAAAAACCTACTCGGAGCTTCAAATCAAACATAACAACCTCGAAATGATGAATCTCACCTCAACTAAAATTAATTAACTTTGAAACTTAAACTTCCAAAAGCTATATATACTTTTTTGGTTACCGAATGTAATACTTGGCGAGGGTTAAAAATACCTATAATCACGTCTAATTGATCTCAAATTTTGCACACAAGTCACATTTTACATTACGGACCTACTCTAACTTTCAGAATCAAAATTTGACCCCGATATCAAAAAGTCCACTCATTGTCAAACTTCCCAAAAATCCAACTTTTGCCGTTTCAAGACTAATTTAACTACCGACTTTCCAAATTACAATCCGGACTCGCTCATAAGTCCAAAATCACCCAACAGAGCTAACAGAACCGATAAAACTCCATTCCAAGCTCCAATGCTAAATGTCAAACTTGGTAAACTCTTTCAACTTAGAGCTTAAATCTTGAAGTTCATTCTTCCAAATGGATTCTGGATAACTTGAAAACCAACACCGGCGATTTAAGCAAGTTATAATACTTCATGTGGAGATACTCGAGCCTTCAAAATACCGAACAAAGGGCAGATAATCAAAATGGCCAGTCTGGTCATTACATCCTTTACCACTTAAACATACGACTGTCCTCGAGTAGCAGTCTTCCAACAAGAACATCCAGTCTCTGAACTTCTTGTATCCCATAATTTCCACACCTGATCTCAACACCGCTACTCAAATAGTTGACGTGTCACCCATACTCCATCATATTACGAATAAATACCCATAAGTCAACGCACAATGCACCTACCAACATGTGAACTCTCCTCCGGTACGAATAGATAGTTCCAGCAAAACCTTAGACTCCCGAATTCGTCCGTGCCATCATGAGCTCATATCCTTCCCTCCAAAAATAAACCACAACCTTGTACATGCAACTTTTCAACCCCACACTGTGCATCGCCTCTAACATGCTAACTTGCAACACTACGAAAGTTTTATAATTAACTCCGAACCATATGCAAATTGAACACCTCAACAATCGCGAACCTTGCATTTAACTCAATATAGGGAAACATCACCATAGGCAATATAGCTTCTATGCCTGTAATAAACACCAATTGCAGTCGTGGTCATATCCACGATAAACCTTTCAAACCTCATTAACGCATAATCGCGTAATCAGAACCAATTGCCTCTAACTCAACCGAGTCACGTAGACTGCCAAATCAAAAATAACTCAATCCGATTTGACCGCCTCGAAGGAACCTCCTAGGAACCCTAAGACATTTCTTGCATCACTCAAACATTGACATATAGGCCTTTCTTGATAATAAAATACCGCAGATCCAATTACCATCCGCTACTAATTTCAAGCCCGCCCGTAGACAAATTTAAAGGTCTTTAAAGGATACATAAGACCTGGAACTCACTATAACCTTCTCGATAACCACTCATCTTACTCAAATCTTTAATACACAGCTAATATGCATCGAGGAACCCATGCTTCACCAGTATATGACCTTTCGAAGAAATAACGAGCAATCCCTTGGTCCGGAGACTTATACGGCCCATCCTACAATCCGATCATTAATAGCAGACTCTGCCACTTAGCTAGAAGCCATAGAACACCTCATTAGTAAACCAAAGTACCATATCTTAAAAGCATGACCCAATCTCGCACTGTTGTTTAGTTGAATACTTCAAAAACACATGAAATACTGATCATAGAACACCCCGAAGACTTTTCCAAGAGCTTACCCATCATTGATATAATCAAACAACTTCCTAAATGCTCCGAAATGATAACATATGCACTCTAATGAATGGAAACCTCATACGAGACACACAATCTAAACTCATCACGAATGAGATGGACCTTATACTCAAACTGATGCCTTGCCATGACCCACCATAATCATAACAACCAAGACACTATCCAATATTCCCAAATCTATGCTTACTAACCAGATATAAGAACCCACCTCATACCATAAATGAAAGACTGGAAGATTTAACACTGCATCTTCTCCTGAGACTAGACAATACATGCGATGATAATCGAGCATCCATATTTCTTCGTAATCCATTTACAGCATCACAAATCTTCCACGCATAGAGAATACTAAGTGCACAACATCACATATGAACGATTGGGAAGAGCCAAAATCCTAGATTTCAAGCTGAAATAAAGTCGCACGATAAGGAAAGAAGAAAGGGAAATTTTTTTAAATGTCCTGTAGCCTCCCGAAGATAGGTATAGACATCATCATACCGATCCACAGGACTCTACTAGACACTTACTCATGACTCGTAAAACCTATGAACCTAGTGCTCTGATACCAAGTTATCACGACACAAAAACCACTAGTCGTGATGGAACCTAACTCGATCCACTAAGTAAGCCACAAATAGAAAATACAATCCAAATGAGATTATAGGAAAATAGTAAAAAATTATCTAAATATTTAAACATTGACCCAAGAACTATTAGCATGAATCTTGAGCTTCTAAGACTTGGAATTTACAAAGTTGGTACAAATAATTACACGATCCGTTTGAAATTTACATAACAGATTAGCAAAACCTAAGCTATCAAGGACAAATGGTAGCTATATTCGGAAGGCACGAACATCTTTAGAGTTAGCTCTCGACATCAACAGTAGCTCCGCTCCAAAAGAAAATCTGCACGCAAGGTGTAGAAGTGTAGTATGAGTACAACCGACCCAATGTACACGGTAAGTATATTCTCTAACCTCATCTAAGTAGTGATGAGGCTTTTTAGTTTAAAATACTCACTAATAAAACATGTACCGTAAATCTACAATACAAATATACCACGATATAACATAGAAGAATACACGAAACAAATATGCAAAACGATAATCGAGTGCTAGCAGAGATCACAATTTAGCATCTTCTAATACCTCGACCATTTCTTTCTTTAGAATAAAATCTATAAACCATGACAGTCACTTCATAACTTCATAGCACAAGGAATGTACTCAGATATCAAGTAAATTAAATGTCAACGCCCTTCATTCTTTTATCTCATTCTAACCCAATATACGTATAACAGAACCAACTAGATAATAGAAATATCGATAACATGAACTACAAAGTATGAAATATGCAAGTAGTAATAATGAACGAGGATATACATGTGGTCAAAATAATAGACTAGGCAGAAGGCATGTGAGTAATGACAGCAATTGGAAGACAGGGATGATCAACTTCAACTAACTAGCATGGTGGTGGCCTAGATACAGGTATAACAATAAGAAGGAAACACCAATTCTTTACAAGTTAACAAGTAGAGGCATGAATGATAAACATAGAAAAAGGGCTTGTACTAAAGTGGAACAGAGTAGATACGACATGGATGCAACTATATCAGCAGGAAGTAGGGAGAGTATTTGCAAGTTAAATAAGTAGAAGATATGGGCAATACAACAACAATTGATGTAGAGATCAAGGACAGACGACAACAACAAGCCACACATGATCTATAAGCACAACAATAACAACTCAAGGTAAAGGCATGAAAAACATATGCACAAGAAATAAATACCACATCATAATGAATGCCCCTCATTCTCACCTACACGGAAAAACCCATCGTGCATGATCTCACGATAATATAAAGGCATAACACTATAAATGGAATGGCATGTGTTGGCCCAAGTTCAGATAAAGTTTTGAAGATTGACAAAATGAACTCAGTCATGGACCAGGTCCATCATATGAGACACAGTGGTTATCTACCTATACGTGTGAGATGTACGTGAAGAAGATAAGTCTCAAGGATCAGCAACAATATCTTCTAAACTGCTCAAAAAGGTTGCATAAAGGATAAGGAGATAAAGTCTAATAAAGTCTCCTTATGTGAAGAGAACCAAATTCGGATCAAGGATAAGGGTTGGAGTTTGTATTGTGCTAGGACTCAAATTCGATGAAGGATCAGCAACTGAGTCTCAATCAAACTTTGATTACTAACTCTTTAAATAACTATGATTGTTCTCTTTTACAGGTATTGCACAAACGCGGAAGTTAAACTAAATTAAGAGCAAAAGAGCGAGGCAATTTTGCAAGCAATTTATGTGAGATTCAAGTGTGCATTCCTGAAGCTACTTGAACAAGATAGAAGAACAAATTCCTTGTATCTTTCTTTTATTCTAGTTCAATTTGTAGTAGGTGTTTTAAAGTTGTACCTTTACAGCTTTCATAGAAGCAATTGTATTAGGTACTTTGATATTCAAGTTAGAGTTAACTTGAAGGTGTCGCAACAGTTAAGGTTGTATGCTACACTGGGATTAGAGTTTAATCCTTAGGTTTACAAGAGTCTTGTAAATGCTGTTTTGGCTCAGTGGTTTTAGTGAAAGTTTGGGAAAATCCTACTGAGTAGTAGATCGTGGTTTTTTCACCTTTTAAGCAATGTGCTTTCCACGTAAAAATCAATGTCTTAACTTGAAGGTGTCGCAATAGTGAGGTTGTGTGCCACACTGGGATTAGAGTTTAATCCTTAGGTTTACAAGAGTCTTGTAAATGTTGTTTTGCCTCGGTGATTTTTGTGGAAGTTTGGAAAATCCTACTAAGTAGTAGGTCGTGGTTTTTCACCTTTTTAGCCAGGTATTTTCCATGTAAAAATATATGTGTTCTTTATTTTATGCACTCTTAATTCCGCAAACAGTAGTAGTAAGTACACCTAGAAGAATCAGGTTCTTCTAGATCAAAAATTGGGTACCACACAAATCACCCTCTCACCCTCTTGTGTGGTATTGACGTTTAAAACATCAACACGGCATCACCCTTCATGCTTTAACTCTCAAATGATATGGAACGACATCACTTTTTGTGATTTTATTCTCAATAATCTGGTACGGCATCACCTTTCATGCTTTTACTCTCAATAATATGACATGTTATCACCCTTCGTGCTTTACTCTCAAATGATATGGCATGGCATCACCCTTCGTGCTTTACACTCTCCCTCACATGATAATGTATAAACAATGACATGTCAGCACCCTTCATGCTTTACACTCTTCCTTACCAAGCATGTGTATGTCAATGACAAACATGACAGGAAGCATAAATAACATCAAGGAGAGTGTTTAAATAAATATTCCAAACAAATACCAATCACAACTTTCCAAGCCAACTAATTAAATAAACCCTCAAGAACCCTATTATTCAAGTACTCCAACAAATCTCATGAATGATCGATAACACAAGTATAGAATCTATTATTTCAAGAATATCGGCTCTAGCAATGTAGTAATTACTGCGCATAATAATGACTGAATTAGACACATCAATGTATTCTTAGAATTTTCATCTCATTTGATCAAGTTATAATAAGCTAAGTATTGATTTCTAACATTTAATACTATAAGCTTAGTATCTGAGAGTCAAGTAAAGCATGAAGCAAGAAGGTCACATAATTCTACAAGACACAATTATAACATAATCTCCCCCCGAGCATGATTATCCCTAGTACATATATATACGTTTATCACCTCATATATGTATCACCCCCGCATGTAGCAAATAATGTCAAATAGTAGAAAAAATTTCCTCAACAAAGCTAGGCAAGGCACTTACCTCAATTCGGCTAACTCAATACTCAATTTAGATTTTTCCTTTATAAATTCACCTCCGATGCGCTCAATCGAACCAAAGACGACTTGAATATATCACAAAATGCAAGAGAAAATAATTTTAATTAATAAAATTGTGATTTTTATACAATTTCTAAAAAGTCAATGAAAGTCAATCCGCGGGTCCGCCCAGTCAAAACTCAGGTCGAAGTGTAGGTCTTGACTATCTATAGTCTCACGAGTCCAAATATATGTTTTCTTTCCAAATCAGAGTCCTATTCGACTCTCAAATACCAAATTTTTATATTTTCAAACTTTGAAAAAAAATCCAAATTTTTCTTTGGATTTGTCATGAATTTGATGTTAAATCTTTATATAATCATGAAATATAGTTGAGAATTGATTAGAGGTACTTACCCAATTATATGGTATGAAAATCCCTTCATAAAATCGCCTCTCACAGAAGCTCGGGATCAAAATATAACGAAATGAAACTAAGTCTTGAAATTCTCAGCTATATGCAGGATGCGAACAACTCAATGCAAACCCCACAAATGCGAACAACTCATCGCAAAAGTGAAGATTGAAATTCTCTGTTGCCTTCGCAAATGCGATCAAAAACGTCGCAAATGTGAACATTGGACCTTTGCAAACCATGCATTTGTTTCGAGTCAAATTCTCAAATATTTGATTGGAATTTTAATATTCTTTGCTAAAAAACTTATTCTGCCAATATATGGAGTTCTAACAACGTCTTTTTATTTTTATTTTTTTAGATGCAATGATAATATGTTCTAACTGTGTATTTCTTCTTTTTTCTGACGCAGTGTGTAAGAGTAACTTGATTAAAATATTATTATCTTTAGCCAAACAAAAAAAAAATAGTCAAAATAATGTTATTTCACGTTTATACTGATTTTGGCACGACAAAAATAACTTAAATAGTTGTTGGACTTCAAAAGATAAAAATATGTATAAATTATTGTAAAACATACCATTTGGACAAAAAATCCATGTAGCAGCTGTAGTGCGAGTGTCACACTCCCAAAGGCGGATGCAGTATAAGAGTTATACGTTCAATTGAACCCATAGCTTTCGAAGCGGGATCGAAAATTTATGTGTAAGTATTCATTAAAATTGCAAAAATTAATAGATTTGAACCCGTAACCTTAAATATATAATGGGTTCAATGTTAAAAATCTCAAAAATTGAACCCACAGAATTTAAATCCCGAATTAGCCTTTGTACCCTCACATGAATTGTCAGCGTCTAGGGGGGACGACGCTATAAAATTACCAACTTAAGGAGGATATTAAAGATTGGGTGAAGCTTAAAAGGAACTAAGCAAAAATTAATTACCAAATTGGGGGGAGAGGGGGAGGGGGACTATTCTGGCACTGAAAGGCCATGGCCCTCGTTACCCCTCCAAACCTATCGGGCATGCTTCTTTCAAAAAGGACATATTTATCTTTGAGGTTTCATACCTTTAAAGAAAAACACATGAATCTACTAATATTTCGTCTTGAGAAGGGACGTACCCCTCAGGAAAGGGACATGCACCCGTCGCATTAACGAAAAGGTGAAGGTACCCGTTCGATAACTACACTTATTTACATCGAATGCTTATATCAAATTAAATAACTTAATTATATTAATAAAAATTAAAATGAAAATACATACTGACTAATTACTTAACCTTTTATGATAAATAGATACATGTCTAGCATTTATTAATTTTACTGTGTTCTGGACCTATTGAGAATGGAATAAATCTACCAGTAACTTCTACAAATTGAAGGTTAAATAAATACCAAAATTGGCTAACATAGAACAAAAAGTATTTGTTTTTAAAGTCTGAATCTTAATTATTCAGATTATAATCACTAAGTGTATTTATCTTTTTTACTTTATAACAACTTAATGGGTCTGAATAGGTCCGTGTGATTAAGATCTATAACAGAGCCTTAATTTCATCAAGATGTTATCACATATTCATTATTAACTGCCACAACCGCCTATCATTATCAACTATCACCATGCCGCCGCCACCATACTCAACCACCACCATGCCACCATCATCCTCAATCATAACCGCCAAAATTATCGACCGTCACCACCCACTATCCTCACCGCTCCGACCACCATCATTCTCCCCCACAATCAACACTCATTCACCTCAACTACCACAACTGCCTACCCCATCACCATCAACAACCACAACCGACATAGTCTTATAACCCACCACCACCAGCTTATCACCTTTCTTAGTCACAAATATTACCACCACCTACCATTACTAACTATCATCAACCACCACCACCATCATAAATCATAACCGCCACCACTACCAATCACTGCTAGCTACCAACATGAACCACCATCATCAACCAAAACTACCACCAACCACCGCCTCTAGTCAGCATTCACCCGTTAGCCATCACCATCAATAACTATCATATTTTAAAAATTATATATGTTATATAAAATATTAGATTAGTTATTTAATTTGAATTTTAAGTTTATTAATTTTCAAATAATGATAATTTATACATTCAGATGTTAAAACTCAAAGTCTTAATTATTTTTATTCAGATCTTAATACTCATCTTAATCTATGCAGATTTATATTCAAATTCAAATATCTTTATCTTAACACATACTTTATTAAATATGAATCCAAATACAGACGTCTTAATTTTTTTAAAAATTAGTCCTAAAACTACATTTTTATCTAACAGGGTGATTTGTTTTTTTAAAGCGTAGACGAGTAATCGCTTCCGGAGGAGTGGTGAAATTTTCATAAATGTTCAAGGGCTGGATTTCATATATGGAAGATTCCAAGTCTGTGGCAGGAACAAAAAGATACAATCTTTTCCTTGAGTAAACGTCTATATACACCTGATTTCCAAGAAGAAGAGAAAGCAAGCTCAGTAACCTTATCACACTATCACAGTTTACGCCTAATTCTATGACTAGAAGCGTTCCATTGCAAAGAATGAATAAAATGATACATACAAAATTATAATCTCTTAATATGAGCAAAGAAAGAAAGAATGCCAGGGTGCTCTATTAGCAAAATAAGGAAAACATCTATTTCCAAATGCTTCCACCAAGTTGACCGAAAGTACAAAAGCAGGTGCGTTTCCTTATGACTTACACGGGGGTGTTTGCGTCGCCACGTCCTGCCGAATTGCTATTCCCCTTTGCCTGGAGTGCAGCAGCCATAGACCTCAACCTGTTTCTAATCTCCGTGAATGATGGCCGAGCTTCAGGGTCAGCAGACCAGCACTGTTCCATCAATTTCCTCCACTCGGGATCACACCGCTCTGGCATTGGAGGCCGAAGAGTATTCTTCAAAATTCCCCCTACAACCAATCAACAAATCAAACAAGGCCAAACTGAAAAGGGTTGGGAAATCAGAAAGATGCACTTGTCTTTCCATTGCCTGAAAGGCAACAGAAGCTCTTCATAAACAAAGAAAACTTATTGAAAATAGCACGTAAGCTTAACCGCTCTTTATAGCTTTCTGGCCCAATTAGGTGAGAACTGGTGGCCTACACAGTCAGCAATTTTGAGCATTAATATGATCAAACCAAAACGAAATAGGTGTACTAGCAGTCCTATCTCCCTCAGACTGAATACGTCACAATCTCATAAACACCTTAAAATGTCGCAGAGTCAAGTGGTTAAATTTCTTGAACTACTAGGTTTCTGGAGCTCCCAGAGAGCAAGATCAATGCTTTTGACTGGAATTCAGCATTGAGGAAAGACCTGAATTCGCGGAGCTATATTGGATTACTGGATAAAAATAGTTGTTCAGATGCATGAGTAAATTTTGGTAACGTCAATATAGAAATTATTTAGAAGGATTAACACTTGCAAAAATAAGGACATAAAGTCAATTTGTCAAAATTTTAAAAGACTAAGCTTTAACTTGGCCAGACGCTTTGGCATTTGCCTCATGTTTCCGAGTTTCACATGTATAAAAGGAAGAATGGCGAATTCTCAAGCATATTTGCAGTAGCAACAATCAACCAGACTAGAGGAAGGGTATTAGAAACAAGACTGAACGGAAACAAATGTTAAAAATCATTGAATTATATGATTTTTGTTTTAAAAAAGGTATAATCTAAAATATAATTTAGCTGAGATGTTGTTAGTTGCTGATTTACAGCACAGAAATATTTAGTGCCATAACAGTCTGGTTTTTTAATATGAAGTCATCCCCTTTTGAATTGTTTATGGACCTCAACAGGATGTAAGTACAGAATTGGTCATGCAAGTATAAACCACTTGTTTCCGTATACCTTAGATACAACTCCTGTGACAGTTAAGAAGCAGAAAATATTCACTCGGCTTAACAGGTAATCAGAGCCTTACCAATGATTGCCCCACAATGCATGTTTGCATAGGGTTCTTCCCCAGTCAATATCTCCCACATTGCTATGCCGAATGAAAAAACATCAACCTGTCAGAAACCAAACCATCCATTTTATTGCTTTATGACATACTTTCACGGCTTAATTCATATTATGGCATTGCTTTATGACATATCTGATTGTAGTAAATTACAGTAATTAGTCTAACCTTCTCAGATACTCGGTTACTGCTACCATTTAACAGTTCAGGTGCCATCCAGGGAAGAGTACCTCGTACACCTCCAGAAACGAGAGTATTGCGTTTAATTCTTGACAGTCCAAAATCTCCAACCTGCATTAGATATCTTACAAATAACTCATTGTGGCAACATTAGCTTCTTTACTTAAATTCAGATTGGCTTAAATTAGCCTATGAAAATTTGTAAGTAGAGCTAGCTGGATTCGCCCTACAAAATACGCATGCAAGAATCTGCTGTTCTCAGATAGTAGCTCTCATGTGTTGGTGTGGTAATCTTTGTTTAATTATAAGCGGTCTTTAATAGTCTTAAATTCTACCATAGAAACCTTGTTTGGCGTGGAGGTACACTCTGCTCCTATATCTTTCATCATTAATTCAAATTGGCTAAAAAACTTTGGCTTGCTAGATAAAAGTAATGTGCTTCTGGAAGCAGAAAAGGTTATCTGACCAGAAGCCAGTCCAACAATTCCAACATCAATAAAAGCTAAATCATTGGAACTCATGCTTCTAAGTCAGAAGATGCACTCTCATGATTCATTCCAGATTATTCTTGTATACTCAGAAGTGCATGTTTCCCTGACGCAATGGTTGAAGCTACCTTGCATATGGGTCGCTGTGGATCCCTCAGACTGACTAACAAATTGTCACATTTTAGATCAAAGTGGACGATGTTTTTTGAGTGTAAATACTCCATCCCAAAAGCAGCATCCATGGCAATTAGAAGTTTCTTGTAACTATCAAGTGACCTGCACAAGGAATTCAGCAGATGAAATTAAGTTATGAATTAGAGGGAACATGTAGTACTAATAACCAGATAGAAAGCAACTTCACCTGTCCTTTCTAATAAGAACATTTCTAAGTGATCCATTAGCCATGAATTCAGTCACGGTTGCCAAAGTTCCCCCTGACCCATCAGGTACTACTCCATAAAATGCAACCACATTAGGATGATGAAGGTTTGAAAGGATCTGTGCCTCTCTCCAGAAGTCCTTGATCTGGAAAAAATCAATTTTATTACGAGTTTCACAGTAAGAGTCATAAACGCTGCTGCTAATCTAGGAAAATATTATATGCTTGGAAAATATGTTACAGTAAACCAACCAGCCTTTCTTCCTGTGACGATCTCCCAGAAAAACATGCTTTCTTGAGTCTCTTTATAGCAACATCTGTTCCTCTCCATTTTCCATGGTAAACAGTACCATATGTCCCAGAGCCCAACTCCCTCAATTCTTCGAGGTCAGCATTTTTTATGATCTGCAGACTAACAACAGCTGTAGCTTACTGCTTAAGTATGAATTAATGAACTCTTAAAGAAAGCAAACATATTTAAACTCTAAGAAAAGAGATATAAGTTTGCATCCTTTCATAAAAGCAGAAAAGAAGGGTAAAACAAGATCAAGTTACAAACTAATTTCTCAGGGAAGATTCTCCAAGAGATAAACCTTCAGCCTATTCACTCAGCAAAAAGCAGAACTTTTGAAGCATTGAAAAGTCTCAACAAGATAAATATTAATACACGCACAGATACGGGTGGAATACGGGTGGTCGGATATGGACGGGTCGGTACGGATAAGCAAAAACGGATAAATTATCCGGTACGACCCATATTTAATACGGATAGAAAATGGGTTAACCGGTGGATAATATGGACATGATTTCTTAAAATATGATCAGTTTTGGGAGAATTCCTAGCCTCCCAACTTGAGTCTTTGTAAATGTACAAGTTAAACCTATTGGTTGTCCATTTTTAAAGTGGATAATATGGTTCTTATCCATATTTGACCCATTTTTAAAACGTTAATTATCCAACCCATTTTTTAGTGGATGATATGGATGGATAACTATTTTTTTATCCATTTTGCCACCGCTACGCACAGAGGAAAGGCTGGGTAGACAGAGTGGATGTGCTTAAAAATAAAGGATGAATAAGCAGCTCCCCAAGGAGACCTTTGATTTCAGCAGAAATCAACAGATTAAACTTGGTAACATAATGACAACTGATACATAGCCAAAGATCAAAACTAGTCAAGACAATGGCAACTGATAACCAACACCCAATAAGTCAATGGCAAAGCATATATGATACATATACTATGTGGTTTAACTATTAACATCAGTTGTCAACTTGGGGGCAGATTGGCAAAGCAAAAGATTGGTGAACGAAATCACTATCTATTTTGTTATACCCAGGGAGTGCATAGTCTACCAAGGACTACTATACCTAGGGTGTCTGAAAAACAACAGGCTGGAAATTTTGGTATGCTAATTCAGTTAAAAAGTTATTACCGTTTCATATTCTAAAGCATGTCATAAACTTTGTCTAGATATGACTCAACCAAATTGAAGTGTAAAACAAAAGAATGTTTATCATTACATAGTTTGATTATACACCATAAATATATACTTTTTAATACTTTTCAAATTTAAGAAGGGTTACTTCGTTCGTTTGACAGAATTAAGATATATTCGTTAGTGTTATGATATGATATAACACAAGTCAGAACCCAACAAGCCCTTTTTAGGTTTAGATACTATAGAGCACATTGGATTTCTTCCCATTCCACAAATTAAAGCAATGCATAACACCGGTTGATTTACATTTGTGCTTCAATTCTGCATTTCACCACATATCTGAACGGAGATCAAGCATCAGAGCAAGAATGGATTTCCGTTGAGTAGATAAAATATTTGGTGACTTTGCGGGTAGAGTTATACATGTGAAGGACAATTACTTGCAGCCAATCTATATATACTAGTACGTGTCGAGTATTCCATGAGTAGTTTTTTGAGAAATATTTGAATAGTTATTAACAGGTAAGTCAAGTATTATCAGCCACTCCATCAAAACTTTACTTTTGACAATGTCTAACCTCATCAGTTTGTTATTCTATATCAATTTAAAAGATAGGTAAAATAGTTGTACAATCCATATTTCTGTATACCAGATGTTGCAGCTGCCTCATTATTGACTAGAAGCTCCTTTAATACAACTCATAACAAATAGTGCTGCCTATTTGAGCGAGCAACATACGGTAGTAGATTGTAGGATTTACCTAATTCTTAATTCAATATTAGCAAGCAGTAGAGGAACATAGTTGATAAGAAATAAAATCATTCCATAACCTCTACGGGGCGCTCCAACACTAAAAATAGCAGACCATTATCACAGCCGAGAACTGAACCGCAAAATCTTTCAGGATAACAATAAATCAAAGATATTCTTCATGAAACAACCTATGATAAAAGGATAAAGGTATTGCATGAGGGGGAGTATGTAGTGAAGGACAAAGCCGTGTACAGTTTAGTCCTCCTTTATAAATATTATAAGTCTGCCTCTGGTACTATGGCTGTAAGAAGGCAATGGTATTTAAGTCTTTCAGACTCTTATGCAAGATTAGAGCGTAAGCCGTCATATTTGAAAAGGGGAGAAATGAAGATGTTATCATGAGCAATTCCCACAAGGTTTAAAATATGAAAGGAAATGATCCTTTACCTGCAAACCATACAAATCAGCTTCCAGTTCAGCCATCATAGCATCAGTGATCAAATTATCCTTATCTCCATCGCTGGGGTTGGCATCCTGCGCTAAGCCAGGTCATCAGTGTAAAACTTTATGAGCATAAGTGAGAGCATTTAGTAACATAAATCATAAACCAGCCCATCAAAATGAAATAGAATTTCACCTCCAACCCCAAGTCATGGGGAAATGCCACCCCGTCTGTTGCACTGGAAGATATGACTTCACCACCAATGGTGTCCAAACCTAGGAGATTTGCAGTATATAGGTCACCACTGGGTGATCTAATATCTCTTCCATTTGCCTTCGGATCCTGCTGACTTTCTTTGATACTCTTACTAACTTGGGCCTCTTCTATCTTTTGCTTTTCACTAGAAAATTCACCAGTGCCAGAAGTCGCAACTCTCTGACCACTGTAATTGGTAAATTCTTCATCAATTAGAGAAACTTCTCTCGTAAGAACAGCATCCTTGGTTGGGTTTCGCCTGAAAGCTGAGTAATGCGAGGACATCAACTGGCCTCCATCACAACCAACTGATGAAGATGACAATTCCTCTGAGAATATTAGCAATGGTTCTTTGGCAAAAGTATCTTGAGGGCTTGCAACAACTGCTGGCATGGGGAAATGATAAGAATTTTGACCATCAGACAACTCAGGCAGTAGATCAGTCAGAGTTTCTGCACCATGAGATTGTGTCTCAGAATTTGAAAACCTCCCAGCAACTTCAGAGCTCTTGACCCGGTATATATTGTTCTCAGTTTCATCCTTTTTTATCCCCGCTGAGGCATTCTCAAATTGATTTCTTTGGGACCGCTCATTTACTGTACTAATTAAAGGTACCGATGCAAGAAAATTCATGTCAAAATTTTGTGATTCTTCACCCGGTATATCACCTCCATTATTAGACAGCATAACAGAGTTTAGGTCAGGCATTTTTTTCCTCGAAACCACAGCTGTTCTGGATGACTTTTTATCAGGTGATTTACCATCATGACATAAAATTGCGTTATTGACATCACATGCATTCACCATTTCACAACTTGTATTGTTGTCCATATAGCTTTTCAAAACGGGATGGTAATTTTCCAAATCTGCTTCAGCTGGGTTGCATCTACTGTCAGTACCATTAACATTTCTTTGTGCGGGTCCACATCTACTCTCTGAATTTGAGTCGAAAGGCAACTCTGGCACCATGCCATTGGCCACAGTTAATTCCCCATTAAATACCCTAATATGAGGCTGAGAACTGACTGGGTATGCATTCGGATGCAGAGACCCTAGGTTCTCTTGCTGAGCAGCAGACACTCCATGTGAAGATAACTGAGCTGGTGCAAAGTTCAAAGAGGAAAATGAGCTTATCCCCTCTTGTGAGCAGTAAGCTGATCTTTTTCCATGTTCCTGAAGTTTTGAATCCGAAAAGGCATGCGGAATTCCATTTTGAGTAACGGTAGAAGTGTATCCCAGCAATAGATCCGTTTCATCATTCAGCTTTTCAGAGAGAACCGTCCTTTCCTTGGGTTCTCTTATTTCAAAAGAGTACTGTTGAAAGCTGGCATCACATTGTTCCAGTGTTGGAGCAACAAAGTCTCTGTTGAGACCATGGTGATGTGAAATCAATTCACTAGATTGGATTGGCAGGGCAATATCATCTTTTTTGTTAGGACTCTGCAAATTCATCAGGTTTACCTGTGGGGCATAATAACCAACATTAATGCATCCACTCGGGTTTTCAGGTAATGATTGGGTGCTGCTAAACGACACCGGACATTCAATACTACCATGTGGCGACTGGTTCTTGTATGTGTTCCCTGGGTCGTTCTTGTAATCTCCCTGTTGAACAAGCACAGGAGAAAAAGGAGTGGATTGATTGGGAAGCCTAACCTGATTCTGAGATTCACCAATCAATTGAGCAGGAGGTGGGACATAAAGACCATTACCACGGTCAACTTTAAGTATCACCTTGCGGACTTCATCGCCCACACACTGCTCATGAAAATTCTCCTGAGCGGAAGAATCCATCCGAACAATGCCATTAACAGCAGCAACATATTGATAATCAGGATCACTTGGTTGAACAACAGTAACATCTACAGGGCATGAGTTTTCAGATTCAGTCAAAGGAACCAAAAATATTCGAAGCCTTTGGGAGCCCCCAAGCTTCTCGAGGCTATAATATTCCTCTATCATATTCTGAAGATCTTCATCAGAAGAGACGGATATAAGGGCGTCAAGATCCTCCCCTGGAAGTTGGTATTTGAAAGTGTGAGGCTGATTACAGATGGCCAATGTTTTCTTCATAAGTTCTTCCCATGAAATATTCCTCCGTATGGAAATGATACGTGTATCACCACCCACGTATCTGAGTTTTCCATCACTGGGTCGAGGCAATATTCTACCACCAAAACTGCATAGGAATTTTATTTTTCCTGTCTGGGAACAATCTGAAGTTCCTAATCCAGAAGATTTTAGTGACCGTGAAGATTCAGATTTAGATGAGGGTGGAGCAGTTGGCCCTGAAATAACTTGATCATAGCATAACTCTGTAGTAGCTCCCACAGCGACATGCCCACAAGAGCTAACTTTCTGATTATATGTATGCTCATTCTCCACAAAAACCCCATTTTCAATTTCTGTGACAGACCCTCTTGCAGAAGCAAATTCAGTTATGTCGGAAGCACATTCAGAATCCATTCTTGTCAACCCAAGTAGCCTTCTGAGCTCTTCATAACCCGGATGTTGGCTTAGCTTACTTTGAGGTCCAGCTCTCTTATCATGCTTCTCAGTAAAGCCAGACACAGTAGGATCCTGAAGAAGTTCCATAGAAAATACCTCACTAGTCTGTACAGGTAAATGGTTATTTACATTATTGTGTAAAGATATGCCATCACTCAAGATAAGTGGCTGAGATGATTCTTGCTGGATCCATTGACCAGAAGGGCCAGCCACCCCGGCGATCATAGTTTCAGCTAAATCTTTGGATGAATTTAGCATCAGAAGTCACCTGAACATGAAACAGGTAAGAACGCTTTACAGTCTCTACAGAAACTAATTAGATTTCATTAACTTCTTAGCTGAAGTAAACTGAAATAACGACTAAAGATTTTTCACACAACCAACTAACACTTCATAAAAAAAATATAGCAAAAAAGGCGTTCCTGCTCTCCCACTTACACACTGAAATCCTTCTTCTTCCTCCTTTTCTCTCTTTTTTTTCTACTGATAAATGAAGTATTTCACACTAAATATAAGTACTTTTCCAAATAGACAATCCCTCTACAATATATGCACACAGAAAATAGCAATCCTTGCCGCACAGCAACAACTCCGCTTTAAAATTGGAAAAAAAAATAACAGTAATACAATCGGACGAAGTTGCCTTTTCCTATAATAACTCTCCTCCCGATCATCAAACAATCAATCTGAAAATTATATTTCCAGTAACGATTCAATAGAAAATCAAAAGCAAGAGACAAAACATAAACTAACAGATCAATCAGAAAAGCTAAAAAATCAAAAAACTATAATCTAATTATGCGATGCGAAATTTGGATATAGAAATTGTTACTAATCAGATACCCGTGCATCAAAGTTATAATTCAACAATCGGATTATTAAAACCTAGAAATCAAAAGAAAAAGGTAGATACATACTTGTATAATCACTTCACTCGTCTAGCTGAAGCCCATAGCTCACTGAAACGCATGAATTTGGAAAGGTAGGGGAAAGGAATTAAGGGTTTAATCAATTGAATTTAACAGATCAAATGAGAAAAATTAGGAAAGTGTGAGAGAGAGTGACTTACGCCGGAAGTTCCAAATCTGAAGCGACGGAGAGAGAGACGTTGTATTTATTTTATTTAATTAACAGAAATAAGCGAAGGGGACTGAATGTTTGTATGGACATACAATACAATTTCTACAGATATGGTGTTGGACTATTATTAGCCATGTTTAATTAACCTTAAAAGTGCTTTTACTGGTCCATTAATTAAGTTTAAAATGAGTATATATAAACATTTCTTTTGGCGCGTTCTTTGTCTTACGTCGACCTTTTTTTACGTGGACCGTTATGGTTGGAGGTCAGAGTGTCTGTCAGCCATAAGGACCTATCAGCTATTCTGCTCCAATTTAAACTGTAGACCCCATCTTCTTTACTCACTGTTTTTTTGTTTCTCACTTTGAATAGTTGTATTGGGAACCGAGAATTATATCAGAAAATTCTATATTAGAGTAGAGTGCTTTCTGAAAAAAATGACTTCGTACCCAGGCTCAAACCCGATATCTAGATATTGATTAAGAATAAAAGAGTATTTATCCTATTACAACCCTTGTTGATCCCCTATTGTTTCTTTACCCGTGAATATACAATGATTGCTGAAAATAAAATATATAGAATGATCCAAGTGATTCTTTTTATATTTAAGTATGAAAAAACTTTTACGAGAAAATAATTAAGTGATGAAAAATATTATAAATTAAAGTGATACTACTATCTATTTTTAATTTTGATTAAGGGTGTGTTTGGTATGAAGGAAAATGTTTTCCTAGAAAATATTTTCATGGAGAATGAGTAGTTTTATCACTTATTTTCTCTTGTTTGGTTGGTAAGTGAAATATTTTCCGGAAAATATTTCCTATTGTTTGGTTAGAAAGTAGAAAATAGTTTTTTTTAGGAAAATATTTTTTATGCAACTCTCCTTACCCTTCCCCCTCCCACCTCCCTCCACCCTCCCCTTCCCCCCTCCTCACGCCTTCCCTCCACCCTCCCCCTCCCCCCTCCTCACTCCTTCCCTAAGTCTCTAAAAATAGACACAATCTAAAGAAACTAATGTGATGCTTTACTTTTTAACACAAAAATCGCGTATCTTCGAACCCGTAAACGTTCAAACACATAAACATCTGAACTTATAATTTTGAAACTTGTAAAATTTTGATCTTCAAATGGATAAATAAAAAAATTAAAAATTGAAAATATTTTAAATTTTGGGGGTAGAGGTGGGGGTGGGGGTGGGTGGTATAGAAAAAAATAGAAATTTGAAATTGCAAAAAAAAAATTAAGGTAAAAAAAATATTTTTTTTGTGCGGGGGTTAGGGGTTAGGGGTAGGTGGTGGGGTGAGCTGAGTCAGGCGATTAAAAGAAAAAAAAAATTGTGCGGGTGAAGGGACGTGGGGTGTAGGGGTAGGGGCGGGGCGGATGGTGCGAAAAAATAGAAAACCAAATATGAAATTGCAAAAAAAAAAAAATTAAGGTAAATTTTTTTTTTGCGGGGTAGGGTGCGGGGGCGGGGCTGGGGAGGGGTAGTAAAAGGAAAAAAATAAAAATTTAAATTACAAAAAAAATATAAAAAAAATTGATGGTTGGTGTAGAAAAATAAAAAAATAAAAAATTTAAAATTGGCAAAAAAAATTAAAGGTAAAAAAAATACTTTTTTTGCAGGGAGGGGGGTGGAGGGTAGTAGGGTGGATGGTAACGGAAAAACTAAAATTTTTAAATAAAAAAAAACTTATTTTTTGAGAGGGGTGTGTTGGTGAGGGTGAGAAAGGTTGAGAAGGATGTTTGGTAAATGTTTTCCCTTCTTTTGATAAGGAAAATATTTTTCTCCAATTAGAGAAAAATAAATCAATAAGAAAAATATTTTCCAAAACATTTAAGCCAACCAAACATAGATAAATTGAAAAATATTTTCCAGAAAATGTTTTCCTTCATACCAGACACACCCTAATGATAAAAGTTTAAATAGAAAAACAATATATGATTCGATGCAAAACATTAACGACGAGTAACTTGTGTATTAGTGTTATATTGTAATGGATCTACTTTCAAATTATTTACGATACACTTTATTATAAATGATGACGTATTTAAAGTAACCTAGAATATTGTAAAAGGTCGACAGATTGTTAGTATTGTAAAGACTTTACTTAGCTCTCAGTTGGCCATAAATTTTGGGAGGCTTTTTTTTAAATTTTATTTTCAAATATCTATCTGCTTATCGATATTAATCACTTTCTGGCAGATTTTGAAAATAAAATTTTCAAATTCCAAAAACGGCTCTAGAGTAAATTTTGAAGTTTTTTACTAAAAAAAGTAAACTCTCTTTAAGTAAAATGTATATTAAATCACAATTTTAGTTTCTAAATTTGTTTTTTATCTCATCTTCAAAATTTTATTTTTCTCAAACTTCAATCAAATTAATGTGCAAATGTTAGCTTACTTTATTTTCCCTCTATTGAATGCTTGAAGACAAGTCCTCTACGAACATGCAGTAGAAAAGCAAGATCAATCAGGAATGTTGCGTAGAAGGTTATGTAAATTATCGGATATGTTAAGTAGTAGTAATAGTAGCAATAGCACTGCTTTAGATTATATATGTAATATAGTAGTTTCTAATTATATGCAGTGTATGCATCCAACATCAACCTTTATGTAATTTTTATTATCTATAATATATTTATCTTTCTTACCAAAAAAAGGAAAAGGATATACTGGTAATTCACTTTGCTCTTTTTGTCCAATTTGGATCTTCTTTATTTTTCAGTTGATTATTCGAAAAGAAAAAAGGTATACAGATAGTAATAAAATACTAAAACTGTATGGGATCTTACAATAAAATATTCAGAATACTGGCGGTAGTATGATTGGAACTTGAAAGACAAGGCCCCATTGCCTTTATTAGCGTGATGGGGTTGGTGTAGAAATCACACAAGGTATTCATTTTAAAGTGGTGATATTTATTATTTAAGAATTAGTCAATATATTTTAAATTTAAATTTTTCGGTCTATAATATTCTAAATTATCTTAAAATTAAGATTTTTAATTTAAATATTTAGAATAAAATTATTATTTGACCAAAAAGTTTTAAGCCATTTTAGTTAACCGATTAAATAAAAATATTTGGGGCAAATCCTAGCCGGAGATAATTTATTCTAGATCTGAGATAGAAGATATGAATGAACAAGCATATTGAACATAAAAATTGATTACAACAACATTGAATCTCACAATATAAGAAATATATAATTACTCCAATAATATCAAATGATAATGAAGAATACATAGAGGAAAGAATCACTATTCTTTGAACAAGACCATCCTCCGTATATTTGATAAAACAAAATTACAGATGAATACCGAGATTCTAAGGTATTATCTCCCTTCTCAATGAAGAGCCTGAAATTAGGGAGCGTCTTTACCTTTTTGGGATGTATATATTGTTGTATGTGTGTGCTCTCTCTTCTATGTCACACTTTCTCACGATATTTATACGAAATACTTTCTTTACCCAACGGTCCTTAACCGGAGAACCTAAGTTCTTGAAATATCCCGTAGAATATTCCTCTAATATATCTAAGTATGGGACTGGTCGTTCAGATCGAATTGAGTACTCGGCCTTGACCGTAGGTAAATCACTTGTTGGCATATCGCTTCCTATACGCGACTTCGGTTTGGTTGCTTCTTGGTAGCTCTTCCTTAAGTAGAATTCCTTTGATCAGATTTTGACACATACAATTACTTTCTATTAACTATTACTTGGCACGTGCCCTTAAGAAATAATAAATGAAGTGCATAATTTACCATGATGCACATATTAATTGAAGCATATTTTATTGAATTTGAGAAAATAATTTGAAATGAGTAATAAATATTGTAGGTATCTTGATATGCGTAAAGTGATAAGTAAAAATAAGAATTTATTTATATTATACATGCCAAATAAGAGTAAACGGAGAGAATAGTACGCTATTCCTTATATAGAAAAAAGGTGAAATACATAAACGATCATTTGAAGTGTCCGCAACGATCAAACAAACACTTCAATTGACCCACTTATCATTTAGACATTTCAAGTGGCCGTATGTAAATCAAATAGATACCCGAGTGCAACAAATCAGATACGCGAGTTACACTTACCTATGATGTGTCAAATGAGTCAATCAGTAAATGACACGTGTAATTTATAATTAAAACATAATACTTATAATTAACAAAAAAATTTAAAGAATAAATAAGCCTTTTTCCCCTCACTTTTAACCAAAACACCTCCCCCCTCCCTCGAATCTTCTTCCTTCCAAAATCAAAACCAGCGCTACCCCACCCTCACCCCATTCATCTTCTTCCTTCCAAAATTAAAGCAATATTTTTTGTTTTTTTTGTGATTTCGTGTGGTTTTGGGGGAGAGGGGATTGTTTCTGAACATAGATTATTTCCTTATCTTTTGTAGTTAATGCTTGTTCCCATTTCGTTCTGCTATAGGTTCTTTGATTTTGACAAAATGGGGAGTAGCTAAAAAGTATCACCTAGAATTTTGTTTTTTTAGGTTGCATACCCTTATTTTGTATGATCAGATTTAGTAATTCTTCTATTGCATGATGTTAATGAAAATTAGCCAAAAGCAAAAATAGCAGATTGAAATAGGAATACGTTAGAACTAATAAAAAAATTTAACTTTCGTTCCGAGGTTTGTAAAACTGTCTTTACGATAACATAATGTGAGGCCAGGGCTTAAATAAAGCCGGTTTTCTCTAATTGCTTTCACATCAAAGATATAGGCGAAGCTCTGGAGGTTATCAGTAAGTTTGATAAATTTATCCAATTTTCATTACCAAACACATTGTCCAATCTTTCAATAATCAAATTCCTATTTTTGTGTCTAAGGTTTGACCAAGTATATTTGCATCCTTTGTACCTTAAATCAGTTAAATTGCAATAATTAACTTTTGACCAAAGTAATTTTGCTCAACTATATCTAATATGATTACCTCCAAATTTTTTTTGAACTAAAAATATCATTAAATTCTCCTCCTAATAGCCATGGTCCTTTAAAACTATCACTAATAGTTTGAATATTGTCCCACATTTTATTACGAAGTAGAATATTAGTGCTAGCACAAACAATACTAAGGAGCCATAGTTGGTGGATATGGTTTACCTCAATAATTGCATAAATCTCTTGACCCCTACATATGAAGTTTGCACTATGACTACTTTATGATTGTATAGCACAACAATCCCTCCAGCTTGACCCTCCGGTGGAACTTTCACAAACTCAGTGAATCCATAATCATCCAACAAGTCTAAGTGATTACCCATCCTAGTGTTTAGCAAAGCTACCAAGCATGCTTTGTGAGTGTCCACCATGTCCCTAAAGTTCCTTCTAAAATTATCATTGTTTTCTCCTCTAAAGGCATTGTTTTTTAGTGACTTAAAGTGGATTAGTTGTAGCTGTAGTGAGTGAATCACATGGAAGCTACGGTGGTTTATGTTTGACTTAAAATATTATTGAACGATATTTAAGCAAATCAATCAAATGTATGAAAAGGGGTAAATCGTAATCGAAAATAATTGACTCTAGAGTATATTTTGCCTTTTGTCGCTTGGTGATTAGAGAGGGTAACTCAAAGAGAGAGAGAGAGAGAGAGAGAGAGAGAGAGAGAGAGAGAGAGAGAGAGAGAGAGAGAGAGAGAGAGAGAGAGAGAGAGATTTAGATAGATAGAGAGAGTGAGAGAGAGATTTCTGTTGATCAAAAAACTCATCTGCCTTTACACAACTGGAAACCCTCCTTATATAGCGAAGAAGTTTCCCTTTTACCGTATCTCAAATATAAAGAAAAAATACAAGATAAAGGTAAAACACACGCTGCAGAGGGTCCAACATAGTTGTATGGTCGTCCCTCCAATTATCTATGAGTCACCTCACGGGATCGACTTTTGTCCGTACAATAGGTCGTGCCAGTATGAGGGCGGGGTCGGTCAAATTCGACCCTATATAGTTAGTCCCTCCGCTCGTCGAGGTTAAAGTGCGGTCCTTGATGGGCGGAATTAATGGCCTCGCTCTTTGGAGAGTTTGACCACGCCAGGGAACCATGTCATGACATATAAGAGGCAGTCATTATGATTGTCAAGCCGTTAAAGTATGACGCCTTCCCCGATGTGACTTCAGCGTCTGCAGATGTCATCATTACGCATATTCTCGAGGTAGGAACTCAACAACTCCGGTGCTTGGTTTCCCGCGCTAGTTCAAATCCTTACTCTTCGATTCTTGCGCTTACCAGTCCTTATAAATAAGGGAAGGGTTTAACTTAACCGGAACTTTTAATTACTTACACTCCCTTCCTAGTATGTATTTCTTTTTTCTGGCGCATTTTTTTTGGCTGAGAATTTCCTTTCCCTATATCGTGCATAGCTCTTCCTCTACTATTACCACTATGCCTAAACCTCGTCGTGGCAACATGATGATTTCTTCCTGCGTATGAATGTGATATTTAGAGAATATTTCTTATAAACGTGCATTTCTTTATTCGATCGCCATTTCTCCATTCAAAACAGTATAATATATAAATTGTTGCAAAGCTTTCAACATTGTGATCAACAGCGGGGAAAACCATTACCTTAGACCTTTAATTCAATTGTTTAAAATTCAAGCATAATTAGTCTTCATCTGTTTATTTATTTTCAATCTTGTCTTCTTGGTGATGTTAAACAGATACAATTAAGTGTTAGTTCTCTGTGGGATTCGACTCCGGACTTTTAGACCGGATTATATTTGCAGCGACTGCTTATCCTTTTTAGGACTAGAGTTGGGCGTGATCAGGGGACTAACACCTGATGGAAAATTCACTCTCAAGTCCCTATACAACAATTTAAATCAAAATCAACACCACAAAACTGAAAACTTTAAATGGATTTGGGCATTATCATTACCACTCAAAATCATATATTTTTTGTGGCATATTGGCCATAATCGTTTACCAACCACTGCCTATCTACATAGACTCAATATCACTCCATCCCCAAGTTGCCCTCTTTGCCACCAACAAAATAAAATCATTGCTCACATATTATTTTAATGCACCTCGTCAACCATTATATGGCATACTCAATAATTATGCCTAACTCTGTAACGAATGCTAATCATAATACACCCATCGTAAAAGATCTTTACAAACTCATTCACTCAAATATACCAACACCAACACAAACACCCTCCCACATACCCATACCTTTCATAATTTGGTGCCGTAATAAATATATTTTCCAGCATATTAATATATAAACCTCTTTTCAACAGATAGTATCCTCGACTAACGAATATTATTATCTAATTCAAAAACATCGTCCACCTGCTCAAATAATGAGACTCTATATTAAATGGGAACCACCAACAAACGACGCTTTCAAACTTAATACACAGGTAATTGAATCTTATGATTCACTAGAAGCAGACTTACAGGAGATTCTACTTCGATGGAACTACATGCCTTGCTCCAAGGCTTGTATCTAGCATGACAACGTAAGCTCTTACCACCGAAAATCAATATCGACTCCACTGAGGAAATTTTATGCTGAAAAATAATAACATGCAACACTTATCTTTACTTTTCTGAGTGCAAATACTTGCTACGCCAACTGGGTAGCCCACACATCATGCACATATACATGGAGGAAAATAGTGTAACAGATAGATTAACAAAATATGGAGCATCTTTAAGCGGAAGAACCAACTTGCAACTATTACACGAGGCACCAACTTTTTTGGAAGCAACACTGCAAGCATATCGACAAGGCACTAACTGTCACACCTCCCTTTTTATTACCCCACATAAGCATATAAATACGCTCGTAGGGTATACCCCGACGCTCAAATATCCGAAACGAATAAAATAACGTAAGAGAAGGAGTTTTTCCAATTAAAGGACAATCGGTTCGGGATTTTATTGAGACTAATCAGAGTCGCCACTTGGGAATGATAATGGTGTCCCAAGTCACCAGTTAATCCCGAATCCGAGGCATTTGACTCTTCAAAATGTCTGCGAAGCAAAGATCCGGATAAGGAACTCTGTTAATCCGGGAGAAGGTGTTAGGCATTCCCGGGTTCCGTGGTTTTAGCACGGTCGCTCAATTGTCGTTCCCGACTCTTATTTGACTTAATTACAGATTTTAATAACATATGGTGCTTTTTACATTAAGTATTATTTATTAGAGAATTTGCGGCATCGCGAAAACACGCCTTGAGTCATACCGCAACCAGTACGCCTATGATTTTCGGTGTATTTCAGCTTTGCCGAGATTTGGATTTGAGTCGCACCAAGTGCACACTCGTTCAATGGAGGGTATATTAAAATCGTGCCCTAAATAACGTCTATCGGCTTTTAACTTTTGGGAGAGGCTATGGAATTTGCTATTAGCCTCTCCGGATCTACTATGTTATCTTATCACTAAATGGGGGCCCCAGTGTTTGTTATTCGGGCGAGGCTCGTCCCAATTTTTATTAAAGGGTTCAATACTAGTATTTGGCTATGTTTTCTATATTTGTTTTTTCCTTAATCGTATTTCTAATATTAAACATTCCGGGCCCGTAATTTTTGTTGTTTATTGGGCCTGGACTCTCTGTAACTAGTACTAAATCAGGTTGCTGGATTTGTCCGGGTCATGGTGACCCAAACAGTCTTCAGGCCTTCGTTCAACAGCCCATTGTAAACGCGTGATTTTTGACCCTCCCCGAGATTTTTTTATATTTTTGCGTAAAATATTTAGTTTAGTTTTAATATAGCTATTTTAGCTAAATTTGACTCTTTTACTTTATTTTTTTTCACCTTAAAATGAAAAATAACAAAAATATAGTTTTATTAATGTTTCGTAGTCATTTTTAAACTTGAAAAATACAAAAATAGTACCTTATATTTTTTATCTTTTTATAAAAACGAAAATAATAAAAAAAAAAGTTTCATTAACATTTTGTAGTTACTTTAATTTTGAAAAAATATAAAAAAATAATTTTATTTTAATTATTAGTCTTATAGTGATTTTGCTTGCGTAAGATTAATTAATAACACCGTGCTCTCATTCTCGGTTCCGGGCAAAGAATAATACTCGGGTTCAAACTACCCGGTTTTATAATTTTCGGACCTAGCCCATAATAATCTGAGTCCACCACACGTGGGGGACACGGACGAATCAGACCCATCATATTTTTGTACACAAGATGATGGGTCTTAAAATACTAAACTAATATAAAGAATAATTAAAAATGAAAAGAAGAAAAAGACAAAAGAAAAGGACAAAGAAAAAAAGACAAAACAAAAAGACAAAACAAAAAGGAAAACATATACTACTACTTCTGATGACAATCAGCAAAAACAAAACGTAAATGAAAGAATAGACTACTATTTTCATTGGCCAATAAAAAACATTGTGGAATGGGAGGATTTTTTTTTTTTTAAAAAATAAAGGGAGATGATAGCTTTGTCAGGGGGTCACGTTTTGGAGGATGGGGGGATCATTTTATTTAAGAGGAAAAGAAAGCCTACAGCTGGTTTTTTTCACTGAAAAGCAGACAATACATAGAAGGAGAGGACACTATTCTTGGCTTCTGGATTTTTTTTAAAAAAGAGATACACACACAGGCAGCCAGAGCCATCATCAAGAGATACTCACTCCCCATCTCACACTCTCTCTGTTTACGACTACTACTGCTGGTCTACTACTTTGGCTACACCCTTTTTCAAATAGAAGAATGAAGGCTCTTCTCTAAGGAGACCCCTCTCCTTCAAGAACGGACAGAGCACACACAGACAAAAGGGGACGAATATTAAATATACACTATACACATACAGTGACATTTGGGCGACAAAAATGTGAAATTTTCACATGAGGTTTTCTCCAACCCACTTTTCTCATATCAGTTGTTAACAAACAATATTTCAAAGGTTGATTTAATCAAGGTTTTGGCTAACCGTACAGTTGGGATTCTTAAGACTTAGTTTGGAAATAGATTTTCTTTACTCCAATTCTTCATTTGGTTCGTATCGGTGTGGAAGCTTTGGTTGAAACTCAACTTTGATGGTGCCGAGGTTGCTTCGAGTTTTCCGTCGCCATGGTCGTGTTAATTCCGCCTTTAAGGCTTGTAAACTCGAGTATTAAGGTCCGTTTTCTCATTACGATTTCTAAATGTTCCCTTTGTGTTCCGGTTAGCAAATTTGCTCGATGTAAGCCTTATGAATTTTGCTCTTGCTTTGATGTTGGCGTGATTTGCTCTGGCGATATGTTTTTTCCCTTGCATATACGTTTGTTTATGAATCTGTTAAATTGGCGTAGTTGTGGTATTAAGTTTCGAATTAGCTTTAAATATGCATATCTTTAATTCATTTAGTGGAGTAAATTCGAGGCGTGCCATTAGCAAATTGCATGGCCCTCGCAAAGTACAAACGCGAAATTACTTTAGACGCGTTAGTTAATAATAATACCTTCCTAATTACAGGGTGCGCATTTATGTGACCCAAATCTTACTCTCGGCGAAACTGAAATACATTAAAGTCACAGGCGTACCGGTTGCGGTGTGACTCGAAATGTGTTTTCGTGACGTCGCAATTCTTCTAAAAATTGAAAAGCGGAACATAATAGCACATAGTTAAAATATATAAAGAAATCGGATAAAAGTAAAATATAGCAGTTGAGCGACCGTGCTAAAACCACGGAATCCGGGAGTGCCTAACACCTTCCCCGGGTTAACAGAATTCCTTATCCAGGTTTCTAGTTTCGCAGACTGTATTACATAGTCATAAATTTCCTCGGTTCGGGATTAAACCGGTGACTTGGGACACCATTATTTTCCCAAGTGGCGACTCTGAAAAATTAAATAAATTGATCCCGTTCCGACTGTCCTTCAAGTGGAAAAACTCCTTGCCTGATTATTATTATATCTCTTCCCGGGGTGTAGTAGTAAACAGCGGCACATTTACGTTTTTACGTGTATGTGTGAAAAAAGGAGGTGTGACAGCTCTGGCGACTCTGCTGGGGATAAGTAACCCAGAACTTCGGTTCAGGGTTTAAGAATTCGAGCTCAGTTAAATTGTTGTTTTTGTCTATATCCGATTTTATTATATGTTTAATTAATGTGCTACATGTCTACCGCTTTGATACTAGTTGCACTGTATATACAAACTGCTATATGTTTACCGCTTTGATATTGCGTGAACTGTATATAAAACTGTGCCTAAAACCCTTCTCTTCTTACCCCGGGGATGTGCTTACTGGTTGAGACTCCCCTTTCTGTTAGTGTCAATACCAAAAATAAGAAAAGAGACAGGATAAGTTACAAAGCCGGACGATCCCGCGGGTCCCCGGTACGTAGCCCCCTCCTCAATCCGAGTTGTCCGCTCGGGTACACGGTCTAGTACCATTGAAAACATCAGGATATTGAGCCTAGATTTAGGACGTTTATTTGCATCATATCTGACTTAGGGGACTCAACACAGGGGTTGGGTCCGTCTAGGACAGGTGACCCGGTAATCGAAAGACCGAGCATGTTATATGTTGCATTTATTTGTTCTAGATTATTATGAGCTAAATTCTTGAAAAACAAAAAGAGAGGAAATTTTAGAATAGAAAACATCGAAATGTCGACGAAACGCTGTCGAAGGTTTGAAAAGAAAATTTGAAAAATAGGTGGAACAATTTTGTTGAAATAATTGGTCAACTAATCTGACCGAACTACGCAGGTTTGATTCTCACCGTTAGGTGGGATACGTAGGCAACCCTTATCGGGTCCAACCACCCCTTTAAAAAAATAAAAAAAAAATGTGTGTTTAATTTTGTCAATAAAATCAAAGTGATGTCGTTTTTGCAAATAGCCGAATGTTCTGAAAGGATGCCGGAAGGCTGTTTTTGCAAAAATAGCCACTTTGAAATATTTTTAATAATTTACGGGCACAACCTTGAAATATTCCTTGTGGAAATGTTGCAAGGCCATGCCGCAAAATCAAGTCCGGGTTCACACCCCTTTTGCAAAAATAACCAAAAAATGTCAAATTTTTGATTTTGTTATAAATAAGTCGGGTGATGCTATTCTTGTTTAAAACAAGCCGAATGTCCCTCAAAAGGACGCCAGAAGGCCGTTTTTGCAAGAATAGCCACTTTGAGTTATTTTAAATAATTTGCGGGCACAGCCTTGAAATATTCCCTCGCGGAAATGTCGAAAGGCCGTATCCGCAAAATCAAGTTTTGAGTCATCTCTCAACTTTACAAAAATAACCACTTTATCAAACAAGCCATTACATGGCCGAAATTTTGCTGAAATAGCCACATTTTTGCCTGTGTCGGTGCTGAACGATGCCCCATAGGCCCCAGGATAAAAATTTTACTTTGCATCTTCTTAAATAAAGTTTTGCAAAAAGAGCCACTTTGTCTAAGTAAGCCATTATATGGCCAATTTATGAAAAATAGTCTTGTGTTGGTTTATGGTGATGCCGAACGATGCCCCATGAGCCACATGATACAAAAAAAAAAATCAAGTTTATCTTTCTTAAATAAATTTTGCAAAAATAGTCATTTTGTCAAATAAGCCATTATGTGTTCAATTTTGTAGAAATAGTCATAATTGGCGCTAAAAATATTCTTATTCTTGTAGAAATCTCCCAGCACAAGTTGTGAAAGTTTTTCATCAAGTTTGTAGTTGGAGTCGGTTTCTATAATTTTCCTTTAAATAAAAAAAAAATCAAAAATCAAGTAAATATTTCTTTATTTCTTACATTACTTTGCGAGAACTACGCTCGGTCTGATTCATGCGGGGTCATGATACGTAGTCAATCTCCAAAAGATTCGACCACAACTGTATATGTATATATAAATAAATAAAAAAGAAATAAAATAAAATTTTTTTTTTTTGATAAGGACTGGCTGAGTCCATTCTAACATGTTTTGTCTTGAATTGTAAAGTAAGTAGAAGGTGGTTGGTTTGTGACAAGCGGACAACGCAAGATCCCCGAAAGATGGTACAGGAGGCAATAACCCAAAGATTGAAAAGCTTAGAACAGCGGTTGAAAAACACGCACGGGTTGGCAGGTCAAAAGAGTGTTGCTTTTAAAGATCTATGCTTGTTTCCCGATATCCACTTGCCACCTGGTTTCAAGATTCCCAAATTTGAAAAGTACGATGGACATGGACACCCAATAGCCCACTTGAAAAGGTATTGCAATCAACTAAGGAGCCTGGGAAGAAATGAAGAATTGTTAATAGCTTACTTTAGGGAAAGCCTTACAGGAGTAGCCTCTGAATGGTTTTGGGATCAAGATGCATCTCGCTGGCACGTCTGGAACGACATGGCACAAGCCTTTGTCAAACAATTCCAATACAACATTGACATTGCCCCAGACCGCATTTTCTTTTCAAATCTGAAGAAGAAATCAAGTGAAAGTTTCGGGGAATATGCCCTTAAATGGAGAGAGCAAGCGGCTCGTGCTGAGCCACCCATGGATGACCATGAGTTAATCACTGTCTTCCTTCATGCTCAAGAGCCGGATTATTTTCGGAACATGATGTCTGCGGTTGGTCAATCATTCTTGGATGTAATCAAAAGTGGGAGAAATGGTAGAGAACGGTCTTAATACAGGCAGAATTATAAGTCAAGCGGCTCTCAAGGCTGCAGCTCAGGCTGTCCAATTTGAATCTAGTGACACGAATGAGAGGGATGAAGAAGTCATGATGATATCAGGGTCAAGAAGAGGTTCCAGAAGAGTACCTCGACGGTATGCGATGCCTCGACAAGTTTTCCATAATTCCCCTGAGCATTACTATCCACCTCCGAACCCACCATACTCAGTTGATCCACCCCAGTATGTTATTCAGCCATCAAATCATCCAAGAAAGCGAGCACGAGCATCACAAAATCTCTACCAGCCTCCGCAAAATTTCCAAATACCTTATAACCCACTTCCAAACCAAGGGTATAGAAGGGAACCGAAGTTGAAGGAACATTTCACACCAATAGGAGTTTCCTATGCAAGCTTATTTGAGAAGTTAAAGCAACAGGACATGATTGCACCCATCCCTCCAAATCATGTGGACCCACGTGCAAGGAGCTTTGACCCATCTAAAAGGTGTGAATACCATTCCCATGCCCGGGGGCACAACATGGAAAGTTGTCGGGATTTGAAAAGGGAAATAGAAAGGATGATCCAAGAAAGATTGATTGTGATTCATAACAGGGACACCCAGAATATCGCGCTGAATCCGTTACCTGCACCTGATGATACACACTTTCTGGCGGTGATGCCTGGTGACACGGAATATGAGAGTCCACTCGGGAATTTGCCGACTGAAATGAGAGAAGGCCCTAGTGGTTCTGATAATCAAATTCGTGGCTAAATGTCAAGCTTATCAATTGGAGAGTCATTTGTGGTGGCTTATTTTGTTGTCATTTCTATTTGTCCGAGTTATTTCAGAATGGTAATCCAAATGTTGTTTTGTGGCTCAAACCTTTTATCCTTGTATTTTTCTTTTGATCATAGTGTCTCATCTAAAGGGGTCTAGGTTCGTTCTAAGTATGGTACCCCAGTTTTGTTTTTTGGTTGTTCAAGTCGTTGTTTTATCGGTTAATGCAATGACCTATTTTATATTATTTCTAGACATTTTCTGTTATTTAGTCATCTCCTTCCTATAGTTCTTTTTTTGCTAGCTCTAGTGACATGACGTGCGCGCATAGTTCTGGCCTGATCTTAAAAGGTAATCACAAAACCATTGGGAGGTGATCGAGATATTTGAATGAAGTAAGAACGGTTTGAGATTATTCGAAACCCGAGTCATGAGAAACTGGGGCAAGTAAAAGAAACCCGTTAAAGGCAAGCTGCCAAAATTGACATGGGGTCGTTCATAATAATGAAAATGAGAGTGTTGCCCAACAATGCTTTAAAGATATGACGAATATTAATTGTGTTGTTTACACTTGGCATGTTTTGAAGATTGGAATGACGAAGGCATTTTGTTCTGCTATCCAAACACTTTATCCATCGTCAACCCTTCGAGCCTTATTTTGATTTCTTTCATACTCCTCCTTCGAAATCGGTACCAAAATTAGAAACACAAACGGGGAAGATAAAGAAAGAAAAAGAGAAAAAGAAAACAACGAAAACAACCAAAAAGAAAGGAAAAAAAATGAAAAATGAAAAGGAAAAACTAGAAAAACAAGGAATTGGGAACTACGTTTGACCTGATTCCTTAAAGAGGATACGTAGGCGCTTCACAGCTCGGTCATAGTGTAAATAAAAAAATAAAAAATCCCTAAGCTGTAAACTGGGGCAACAAAAGTTGTGTTTATAAAGGAAGATGTAGACTCCGAAGGTTGTAATATTGAACCCATTTTGTTTTGTTTCGAGCCTTTAATACCATTTCTTTTAGCCTTATCCAAATCCACATTACGGTCCAAAGAAAGACCTTTTGACCAATCTTTAAAATAGGCCAAGTCAGGCAAATGAGAGAAGTCTTATCAGAACATAACACTCTGATTCCCATCAGAAAAGACTCGGATATGCAGCAGAAGAAATATGAGAGAATCTTAGCAGTAACACCACCAATCCCCAGAGGAAAAGTAACACAAATGAGAGAGTTTTAGCGGTGAAAACCTTCGCAGGCACCGTAAGGCGATGAAAGCTGAGAGAAAAACCGCAATGAGAGAGGCTTGGTAGTGAAAACCCCTCGGGCACTACAAGTCGAACGAAGATTGGAAACGAGATAGGAAAGCCCCAGGAGAAGATTACAAAAGGCGGTTTAACGATGGAGGATAGGCTATATGCGCATGTCATGTCCATTAGAGTTGGTATCCACATTTGATAGGTTTATTTTATAATTTTTCTTTTTAGAGAGTCATCCTCGTTTTTGTCTTTTATTCTTTTTCTTTTTATCTTTCTCCTTTCATAAAAAACTCCCTAATAGAGTCTGCTTGTAAGAAATGACTTTAAAATTTTCCATCAGCTTTCCAATTATGCAAGACGGGATTTGATTGGTACACCCAAGTGGTATAAGTGAGGATGGATCAAGCGCAAAGCCAGTGTCCAGAAGGATATCCCCCAGCAAAAGGAAATCGACAAAGGGGTGGATCGGTGTCACGGTGTCAATAAGGATATCTCCAGGAAGGTTAATGACCTCAAGGACAAGGTTAATGAGACTCAAAGGTCGGGAAATGCCCAGTCTTTAGATATGCCGCAAAAGAAGGAGAGATATCCCCAACAGAAAGGTATTTTCAGTGACAAGGGTGAACAAAGAAAATGGGTCACCAATAAAACATGCAAGGTCTTCACGCAGGGTCACTATCATAGGAATTCGGGTGGTCAGTGGAAAACCACGTGGAAAGGTTCGCGAATAAAGAGTCGTCAACGAAGGCGGGGAAGCAAGAAGGGAGAAAACTATCCCCCAGCATGGATATCATCAAATGATAACATCCCAGCAAGTTCTGACAATGAAACGCAGAGCAGGGAAAGAGGAGGAGAACCATCCCCAGCAGGAGCACCACAACCAGCCACCACATTTTAAAACTAACCAATTTTTCCTTGATTTGAAACAGGAAGAAGAGGGGTTGTTGGCAGAAAAGCATGCCACGAAGAAGATTCTCAAACTGGGGCGGAAAATTTTCTCCCGTTGCGAAAATTTTCTCGAAACCAAATACCTGGTTGGGGAAAAAAGCCAGATAACGCGGGGAAATGATCTTTGAACCCGGTTATCCCCAGCAGCTTTGAAAGAAAGAAAAAAAGAAAAAAAAAGAAGAAAAAAACAACAAGTTGTGATAGAGTAAATTATACCACCAGCGGGCAAGACAAAATGAGGAACCTTGTATTCAGAAAGGCAAGAAGTCGGTATCATTCCCCAGCAGTTCTCGAAAAGATGAAACACTGATTTCGAGATTTCTCCGGCAGCATTATATCCTACAAGTTTTTCAAGAGAGCCAAGCGCGAGTCCCGAATGAGATTTGGAAAGAGGAAAAAGGAAAAAGGTGTCCCCCGACAGGACAATCCTCAGCTAATGACATTTCAATCCCCCGCGATCCCGGGAGAGAATAAAAGGTTTTGAAGGAAGTAGAAAAGGAGGAAATAGAGAAGATTTTCCCAGCAGCATCATCCCCAGCAGGTAAGTAAACAATTCCAAAGATATCCCCAGCAGTCAAGGGATAAATAACACGACCTAGGAGGAAAGCAATTCCGAAACAAGGTAATTTAGAAGAAAGGATGGGATGTAGTTAGTGAGTTGATGTTGAAGTCAGGGAGCCCGCCTGAAGAATAGAGTGGCGATTTAGTTTTGAAGTTGTAGTTGAAGTCAGGGAGCCCGCCTGAAGAATGGAGTGGCGATTTAGTTTTGAAGTTATAGTTGAAGTCAGGGAGCCCGCCTGAAGAATGGAGTGGCGATTTAGTTTTGAAGTTGTAGTTGAAGTCAGGGAGCCCGCCTGAAGAATGGAGTGGCGATTTAGTTTTGAAGTTGTAGTTGAAGTCAGGGAGCCCGCCTGAAGAATGGAGTGGCGATTTAGTTTTAAAGTTGTAGTTGAAGTCAGGGAGCCCGCCTGAAGAATGGAGTGACGATTTAGTTTTGAAGATGTAGTTGAAGTCAGGAAGCCCACTTGAAGAATGGAGTGGCGATTTAGTTTTGAAGATGTAGTTGAAGTCAGGGAGCCCGCCTGAAGAATGGAGTGGCGATTTAGTCTTGAGTTGTAGTTGAAGTCAGGGAGCCCGCCTGGAGAATGGAGTTGCGATTTAGTTTTGAGTTGTAGTTGAAGTCAGGGAGCCCGCCTGAAGAATGGAGTGGCGATTTAGTTTGGAGTTGTAGTTGAAGTCAGGGAGCCCGCCCGAAGAATGGAGTGGCGATTTAGTTTTTGAAGTTATAGTTAAAGATAATTTAATAGGAAGTGAAAAACAACAATTAGAGGTTTTAGATGAAAGCAACAAGAAGAAGGAAGCAACAATTGGAAGATTTCAAGTAAGGCATCAATTTAGACCTAGTCGGAGGAATTATCTCCTAGCGTCAAAATCTTAGTCTGATGAATCTTTCTCCTAAGATATCAAAATCTCAGTCTGATGAATCTTTCTCCTGAGATCACAACGATTTAGATCTTAGTCTGATGAATCTTTCTCCTAAGATATCAAAATCTCAGTCTGATGAATCTTTCTCCTGAGATCACAACGATTTAGACCTAGTCCGAGGAATTATCTCCTAGCGTCAAAATCTTAGTCTGATGAATCTTTCTCCTGAGATCACAACGATTTAGACCTAGTCTGAGGAATTACCTCCTAGCGTCAAAATCTTAGTCTGATGAATCTTTCTCCTAAGATATCAAAGTCTTAGTCTGATGAATCTTTCTCCTAAGATATCAAAATCTCAGTCCGATGAATCTTTCTCCTGAGATCGCAACAATTTAGTCTTAGTCTGATGAATCTTTCTCCTAAGATGGTAATCATTCGATCTATACATTTCAAGTTTTGGTAATCAGGTGCCCACTGAAGAAGGGAATGGCAATTTATGATTAGAGTTTGTTGTTAAAGTCGGAAGCCCGCCAGAAAAGCAGAACGCCGTCTCAGTTTCCAAGATTTGATAAGGATAGTGAACAATCGAAAAGTGGTAGAGTGTAACGAAAATCCCCAGCATGAATCAGAAGGAAGGCAACAAGGATCAGAAAAGATAGATTCAGACTTCGAAGGAGAATAGCTCGAAGATCACAAGTAAGGGAATTCACTTCAAAGTGCAATGCAAGTTAGCAACAAAAGAAACTTGCGACCAGAATGCGAGTCAACAATCCGAGATGATCAACAGAAGTTAGTCACAATGAAAAAGGCAAGGAGTTAATCCAAGTGCAAAAGTTGAGGAAAGATGTGGTGTGCTCAAGACGTGGCCCAGGTCGCAAGCACTGCATACCTGGTCTCAATCCGAAAAGCAGCACCTACAACTAGCAAGTATCAAGGTTCAAATTTAGAGTCCGCATGAAGCACCAACCAATACTCAAGACCAAGCTTCAGAAGACTTATAGATAGGAATCTTGTAACTAGTAGCTGATAGGCTTAGTTAGTCTTTCTCATATTTTGATTTTTGATGTAATAGCAGGACCACGGACCAGAACTTCGATGGAACGGAACCTCGACGGAACGGCACCTCGACTGGCTCTCGACCTCGGTATACCCCTTCTTCACTCACTTTCGAACTACACGCGGCCTGATTCCTTTATAGCCAAGGATATGTGGGCAGCTCAGATACAATGGCTCGGTCACATTCCTTTCCTCTTAGTTTAGTCCCTCCGAATAAGGGTCGGGTCAAAAACACTTGTCTAGTCGTTCTTTATCTGAAAACCCTTTGTGTTTTTAGTCAAAGAGGGGCAGCTGTAGATGCGTGATTTTGCCCCTACCCGAGATTTTTTATATTTTTTAGCGTAAAATATTTAGTTTAGTTTTAATATAGCTATTTTAGCTAAATTTGACTCTTTTACTTTATTTTTACCTTAAAATGAAAAATAACAAAAAATATAGTTTTATTAATGTTTCGTAGTCATTTTTAAACTTGAAAAATACAAAAATAGTACTTTATATTTTTTATCTTTTTATAAAAACGAAAATAATAAAAAAAAAGTTTCATTAACATTTTGTAGTTACTTTAATTTTGAAAAAATATAAAAAAATAATTTTATTTTAATTATTAGTCTTATAGTGATTTTGCTTGCGTAAGATTAATTAATAACACCGTGCTCTCATTCTCGGTTCCGGGCAAAGAATAATACTCGGGTTCAAACTACCCGGTTTTATAATTTTCGGACCTAGCCCATAATAATCTGAGTCCACCACACGTGGGGGACACGGACGAATCAGACCCATCATATTTTTGTACACAAGATGATGGGTCTTAAAATACTAAACTAATATAAAGAATAATTAAAAATGAAAAGAAGAAAAAGACAAAAGAGAAGGACAAAGAAAAAAAGACAAAACAAAAAGACAAAACAAAAAGGAAAACATATACCACTACTTCTGATGACAATCAGCAAAAACAAAACGTAAATGAAAGAATAGACTACTATTTTCATTGGCCAATAAAAAACATTGTGGAATGGGAGGATTTTTTTTTTTAAAAAAAAAAAACGAAAAAAGACAGAAGATAGGGGGGTCACGTTTTGGAGGATGGGGGGATCATTTTATTTAAGAGGAAAAGAAAGCCTACAGCTGGTTTTTTTCACTGAAAAGCAGACAATACATAGAAGGAGAGGACACTATTCTTGGCTTCTGGATTTTTTTTAAAAAAGAGATACACACACAGGCAGCCAGAGCCATCATCAAGAGATACTCACTCCCCATCTCACACTCTCTCTGTTTACGACTACTACTGCTGGTCTACTACTTTGGCTACACCCTTTTTCAAATAGAAGAATGAAGGCTCTTCTCTAAGGAGACCCCTCTCCTTCAAGAACGGACAGAGCACACACAGACAAAAGGGGACGAATATTAAATATACACTATACACATACAGTGACATTTGGGCGACAAAAATGTGAAATTTTCACATGAGGTTTTCTCCAACCCACTTTTCTCATATCAGTTGTTAACAAACAATATTTCAAAGGTTGATTTAATCAAGGTTTTGGCTAACCGTACAGTTGGGATTCTTAAGACTTAGTTTGGAAATAGATTTTCTTTACTCCAATTCTTCATTTGGTTCGTATCGGTGTGGAAGCTTTGGTTGAAACTCAACTTTGATGGTGCCGAGGTTGCTTCGAGTTTTCCGTCGCCATGGTCGTGTTAATTCCGCCTTTAAGGCTTGTAAACTCGAGTATTAAGGTCCGTTTTCTCATTACGATTTCTAAATGTTCCCTTTGTGTTCCGGTTAGCAAATTTGCTCGATGTAAGCCTTATGAATTTTGCTCTTGCTTTGATGTTGGCGTGATTTGCTCTAGCGATATGTTTTTTCCCTTGCATATACGTTTGTTTATGAATCTGTTAAATTGGCGTAGTTGTGGTATTAAGTTTCGAATTAGCTTTAAATATGCATATCTTTAATTTATTTAGTGGAGTAAATTCGAGGCGTGCCATTAGCAAATTTCATGGCCCTCGCAAAGTACAAACGCGAAATTACTTTAGACGCGTTAGTTAATAATAATACCTTCCTAATTACGGGTGCGCATTTATGTGACCCAAATCTTACTCTCGGCGAAACTGAAATACATTAAAGTAAGGGTGTATTCTGGGCCGGTCCCGGACCGGGACCGGGACCGGGACCGCGGGCCTGGCGGTCCCACGGTCCTGGTGGGCCGGTCTTCGCGGTCCCGGTCTTCAACCGGTCCTAAAGCCCGTGACGGGCCGGTCCTTACCCTTAGGACCGCGAGACCGGGACCGCGAAGACCGGGACCGGGTAGCGGTCCTGGGCCGGTCTTCGCGGGCCTGGCGGGCCCCAACCGGTCCCAACGGTAAAAAAAAAAAAAAAAAAATTTTTTTTTTTTTTTTTTTTAAATGGCCCAACGGCCAGATTTAAAAACTAGCCGTTGGAGGTCAAAAATAGCCGTTTTTGGCTATCAAAATTTAGTCAAATGGTCCCCAAACTTTAATATAACCCCAAACTTTATATAATTACACTTTTTCCCAATTCTCAACTATAAATACCCCTCATTATTTCATTTTAACTCACCAATTCATCAATCTATCTTAATCTCTCTCAATCTCTCTCAATTGCTTATATTATTATTCCAATTTTGTGAAATTTTGTGAAGTTGGTGAATTGAAGTATTCAAGTCTTCAAGTCTTCAACAATTTGCAATTTTGAATTTTGAAGAAGTTGTTCGTCAATTCGGTAAAGTCGTTCCAACTCTTAATTTTTAAGAATATATTTTGTGTTATTTTGTTTGCATAAATATAAATAAAATGGCATTTTCATTGAAAAAAATGTTTAGTGCTAAGGGAAAAGCTAAAATGGGTGAAAGTAGTCGTCAACCAACTAACCTTCCCCCCCCGGTTCCCCGACCTACCCGTCCTAGTGGTCCAATTATTCTTGATAGTGATAATCCTTGTTTTCAATTTAGCGATACTGAATTTTGTCATAATATTTCACGAGATCTTCCCATCTAAATGAGCTTCAAGTTTATTTGTCGCAGGGACTAGAGAAGGAGAATCGAGACGGGAGTTTTGAGCTTTTGGAATGGTGGAAGTTACGGGAAAAACATTTTCCTGTTCTTGCAAGGATGGCTCGCGATATATTATCTATTCAAGCTTCAACAGTTGCATCAGAGAGCGCCTTCAGTCAAGCAAGACTTCAAATAGGAGATCATAGAGCAGCTATGAGGGAGAGCTTGGAGAAGTCAGTGCTATTTAGAGATTGGATCCGCTCGGAAAGAAGAAACTTTGGACTTGCAGAATCACAACCGGATGTGGATGACGCTTACGAAGAAATGATTGCAGAGCTTGTTGAGGATGCTGCTTCGCCGGGAAGTGGTGATGAACAAGCTTCTTTTCCACCACCACCAACGGAACCCCCTCCAAATCTTGAAGGATTTATGAGATTTGTTAGAGATATGTAGATTGTGTTGTAAATTGTACTTTGGCACATCTTATTTAGTTTTTTTCTTTTAATGGTGGTATTAGTACCTTGTTGTGCTCATTCCATTGGGGGAGAGAAGATTAATAAAGATATGTCATTTTTAGTAATAAAAATTATTACACAAGTTTTTGATTTATCTCTTAATACAATATATATATCTATTTCATACATATACATATAATATATATACATAATATATATTATATATATACATAACATATAAACTTAATACATATATATAAGTTAAGTTTATATATGTTAAGTATATATATATATTAAGTTTATATAATACTTACCATATATATATATATATATATATATATATATATATATATATATATATATATATAACTTAACTTATATATATAACTTAACTTATATATATACTTAATATAAGTACTTAATACATATATATATATATATATATATATATATATATATATATATATATATATATATATATATATATATATATATATAAATAACTTAACTTATATACTTAACTTATATAAACTTAATATATATATATAGTTAACGTAGATAAACTTAACTTATATACTTAACTTATATAAACTTACTATATATATATACTTAACATATATAAATTTAACATATATAAATACTAAACATATATATACTTAACATACATACATATATATATATATATATATATATATATATATATATATATATACATACACTTAACATATATATAGTTAACATATATATACTTATTAAATAATTTTTTTTTATTAAAAGCCCACGAAGCCCGCCAGGCCCGGACCGCCAAGCCCGGGACCATGTGGGCTTAGGCCCGTCACGGGCCGGTCTTACCCACCAAGCCCACGAAGACCGGGACCGCGAAGACCGGGACCGCCAGGCCCGGGACCGTTTAGGACCGGGACCGCCAGGACCGGGACCGCGAGGCCCGTTTAGGCCCGGGACCGGCCCAGAATACACCCTTACATTAAAGTCACAGGCGTACTGGTTGCGGTGTGACTCGAAATGTATTTTCGTGACGTCGCAATTCTTCTAAAAATTGAAAAGCGGAACATAATAGCACATAGTTAAAATATATAAAGAAATCGGATAAAAGTAAAAAATAGCAGTTGAGCGACCGTGCTAAAACCACGGAATCCGGGAGTGCCTAACACCTTCCCCCGGGTTAACAGAATTCCTTATCCAGGTTTCTAGTTTCGCAGACTGTATTACAGAGTCATAAATTTCCTCGGTTCGGGATTAAACCGGTGACTTGGGACACCATTATTTTCCCAAGTGGCGACTTTGAATAATTAAATAAATTGATCTCGTTCCGACTGTCCTTCAAGTGGAAAAACTCCTTGCCTGATTATTATTATATTTCTTCCCGGGGTGTAGTAGTAAACAGCGGCACATTTACATTTTTACGTGTATGTGTGAAAAAAGGAGGTGTGACACCCATATCAGCTTCATATTATGATTCAAGCCCCTATTATGTATTAGGCCCAAACCAGTTGAGAGTTATGTCAATGAAGGTAAGTAAAACAAATGAAGAACTCGTAATAAAACAGACATACAGCATTAAGAAATTGAATCGAATTACTCTTTATTCAACAGAAGAGAAAATTGCTGTACAATATATTTCCTGTTAATTCCAAACTAATATAGCCAAGTGCATATGAAAAAGCTGACTACTTCTATGCTCCATGTGCTTCTTAAAAGACTGATATGCTAAAGATGGAAAAAAATTATTTAACTATTGATTAATACCAGATGATTTAACTATATGACTTGGACCGTCTGATTGCTTACTTAAAGGGGACCTGAACATCCAAATTGAGTGATCCAGTGATGCTTATATACATGATTGTTCTATTGGATTCACTTTAACTTATACTCATCCATTGTCCCAAACTAATTGCAAATTACTTCATATTTCTGTTACTACTCTTTCTAGGCATATGTATGTGATTAACTACTGATATTGATGTGAATCAAGCCAATATAATGTTCACGAACCAACCTTAATCAAATTATCCCTCGATTTTACTTGTTCTTTCCCTTTAAGCCAAACTAGTCGAGCTCGTTAATCTCTAGATCTGATTTGCTATATGAGTCATTCAAAATTACTACTGTGGAGTTATTATCAATTCAAGCCATGGTTGTTTAGTCTGTTTTATAATTATTACCTATTTAACTAAGTGATTTATGACTATGATTATACTACTACTATGCCACTACTATTACACTAGCTATTACATCTTTTGTTTCTGTTTTTCAGCTACTATCTACTACAACAAACAAATTACAATCTTAAACTATAACTATAAAACAGCATGAACACTTGAATCTCCATTTTTATTTCATCAAAGCGCCAATACAGCATCATTCATAAAAGAAGTGTACCTGGATGAAACAGGGAAATCGATGAGTTCTAGGGAGATCAAGTAAGCAAGACAGCAATGGACTCAAGCAAAGCAATGCAACAGTGACTGAAGATCCACAGGGCAAAATACCACAGCAACAATAACAGAGAACCCAGCAACAAGCAAACGAGCAGAAAACCAGACAAGTGATCGAGCAGAGAACCCAAAATCAGAAGCAATTGGCAGATTCTAACTCAAGAAATTCCAGAAATCCTACTGTTATCTTAGTATATTTATCTCTGAAGCTTTTCTATTCAATAAAACCAGCCTAGATGTATTTCAGATTTAAATTTTGAACCCCTTTCAACCCCTTTTTAGGATGTATTTATAGCTAAGATAAGGGCTGAAACTTGGGGAGAAAGTTATGGGATTAATCCCAACTTTCCCCCTCTTAAAATTATAAAATATACACTAAGGTCCCTAATTCTGTTACCAGAAACCCTTCCAGCATGTGCTGGAAGGTTCCAAAGATTCCTTTTAAGGGGTTTTTACTAATGTAGCCCTAAGGGATGAAGATTTTTACAGATTTCCCATTTTAGGGAGACCATTATACCCTTAAATCTCTGCAAAATTGCAGAAATCAGGGGTACAAATGACTCCATTACCCTCTTATGTTTCACCCTATTCACTGTTTTACCTATTTGGTTTTCAATTATGCCCTGAATGCCACTGCTGATTTACTTGACTGCCTAGGTCAAGTTTCAGCTCCTTTTGGGACTTATTTAACTAATAGCCAGCCCTTGCATTGGTATTTAAGGGCTGGCCAGGTCTACTATTGAGAACTATTTCAATTATAGCCTAGTTAGTTTAATTCCTATTAGTCAAGACCACATTATTCCAATTTAAAGCTGATTGCAGGACTAGCCTGCTTTATTAATGAAAATAAACTATTTAAAAGTTAGCCAGTCTCAAGTTGAGACTTGGCTTGGGTATTAAACCCAATTACTGAACAGCTGGGCCCCAAAACCTTTACAGGTTTGGCCATTTTAATGTTCAGGGCTCTAAAAGAGAGCCTGGGTCAGTCTGCATTTGCAGACTTAGCCATTTTGCACAACCAACCCCTTTTAAAGATGGGCTGTATGTTAGGGCCTTATAGAATTGGTCAACCTTTTGCAAAGTTAACCATTCTTAGGCCAATTATTTCTTAATAACCTATTTTTGTGATTTTTAGGTCAATTAAACTAGAGTGCAGGACTAGCCTGCTTAATTACCTATTAAACTAATGGCCAGTCTCAAGTTGAGACCTAGCCTGGGTAATTAAACCCAATTACTGAACATAGCTGGGCCCAAAGCCTTTGCAGGCCTGGCCACTTTGATGTTCAGGGCTCAAATGAGCCTTGGTGAGCTTGCATTTGTAAGCTTGACCAATTTTTGCACAACCAACCCTTTTTGAAGTGAGCTGGTGTGTTTGGACCTTATAGAGTTGGTCAACCTTTACAAAGTTGACCACTCTTAGGTCAATTGTTGTCTAACAGCCTATTTTTGTTCATTTTCAGTTAATACCCTATTAAAAAACTAGCCACTTTCATGGAACCTAATACTAACAGCTATAACCAATCCCCTAAGGTTCAAACATTATTAATCAAACACTCACATTTGACAAGAACTAGCAAAACTTAATCATTCTCAACATTTGTTGCATACAGGAACACATATGATCAAATAAACATGCATTAATCAACTCAAACTCGGAAGAAACAATTGATATGGTTGAATTTCAGTCAATTAACTCATATCATCAGACTATATGTGACACAGTATGAATTTATGTCAGTTCAGACCTAATTACTACCAGTTCAAGTCATATGACAGTTTGAAGAACTTCAAAATTCACCAAGGTTCATGACATAGGCACACAGAAGCATAGGCTAACACAAACAGTCAGAGAAGGGTTTGAACATGGCTCACAGAAACTATGGATCTATATTATCAGTCAAACCAAGCCATTTTTTCACACAAGTCATGACAAACAGGATGAAGCATGTAGAATAGGAGGACATGGAGAATATAATGCAATAAGGGCCCTGAATCTACCATGCCACAGAACAGGAGAAAGATATTTGAAATGCACGTGAAGAACAGTCCTAAAATCTATCATGCTAAGTAACAGAAAGATAAGCAATCACTGCAAAATGCAAATAAAAGAACATGAAAATGTTATTAGAGCAGGAACTCTCGAGTGAATATGAGAATCAAATTGCTAGGCCTAGAATCAGAACTAAATCATGTAGAGAGGAGAAAAACAATAAAGACATTGAGAGCTAAGAGAAGAAGCCCTAATCGAGGATCAAATAGCTAAGCTAAACATGAAGAAAAACATAATACATATCTAAGTTAAATAGAGGAGATGTTGAAGGCCAACAAATAAGAAAACCCTAGAAAAGGGTGAAGAAGAAACAGGGACGAACACTCAAGATATTGCTAAAACAGTCTAAAAGATGAAGAAAAGTGAAAGTTAAGTAATTAGACTATTGCTAAAGTTAGACATGCGAAGATCAGAAAAGGAAAACAGTCAGACTATGGAAAGCTAACAAATCATGACTCATAATAGAAGAAATGAAAAAGAAAGTGAAATGAACAAGTTAAAAACTTAATACTAACAGAAAATGAAGATGCACAGGGGACAAAGAAATAAACAGAACATCAAGATGACAGATACAAAACAGAAGAAAGCATGAACAGGCGAAAGAAGGCAAGCAAAGCAAAAACCCTAAAACTAACATGAAGAACAGACAAAAAATAAAAAGACTAAACCTAAGGGAAAAGGGAACTTAGCTTTGCGGGGTCTGTCCCCAAGCTTTCCTAACCCTCTTATTCACAGACTTCTTTCCTCTCTCTTTTTTTGCCTCTTTTTTTTCTTTTTCTCTTTTCTCAGACTTGCAGAAATCTTTTTCATTATTCCCTTGTTTCTTTTTTTCGTTTTTTATTTCTTTTGTCACTCTGGTTTCCCTTTTAGACTTCAAGGTGAAGTCTTTTTGGATTTATGTTTGGCTCGAGGTGTTTGGGAAGGTAGAAAGACTGGATCTTTGAAGGGTTTGAGTTTTGGAGTCGCCGGAGTTAGGGTTCCGGCGACCTTCTTTGGGATATTCGAGAAGTTCAAGGGATATTCGAGGGGTGTGGGTGGTACGGTTGGATAGATCAGGTGAAGAGGAAGCGATTGGCGTTGGTCTAGGGGCTGTTCTCGTTGTTTGGGTGGTCACCGGCGAAGTTCCGGTGACCGGAGTTCTAAAGAAAGGGATGTTTTCTGGAGCTTAGATGAAGAAGGAAGAAAAGAAGAAGAGAAAAGAGAAGAGATAAGGGAATTAGAAAGGCCGACGACCACCGTGGAGGGTGGTGGCCGCCATGGGCCAACTAGGGTTCTCTGGTTTGAAGATGAAGACGATGAGGGAGATGAAGAAGGTGTTAAGGGCGGCTAGGGTTAAGGAGTTCGTAAAATGGCGAGATTTCTTCAGACCAAAGCCTTATATAGGCAAGGCGTCTGAGGTAATCCTGGCCGTCCAATTGATGGAGATCAACGGCCAGGAACCATCGTTACTAAAACGACGCCGTTTGGGTTTATTAAAGAGACCAAAGGCCTTGATCCTTGGATCAATCAGATGGACGGCTGTGATCAATTTTTACATCTCAGTTAATTAATTAAATCCGCCCCTTTCCTCAACCGTTGGATCCAGCCTGATTGCATGGTGGAGATTGAATCTCACCTTTATCTTTTTGAATTAATTCCGGATTACTTCTTGGCCGTTGGATTTGGCCTGATGGACGGCTGAGATCACTTGAATCCTAATGGCCTGGACCGGACCTTTGGGCCAATGCACTTGGGCCATCCAATTCATATTCCTTTGGCCCAAAGCAATTATACACAATGTATTTTCTGATTTTAATGATTTTTATGTATTTTCTTTTATACTTTTTTTTTTCTTTTTCTTTTATGGAAAAATTATAAAACCTAATTTCCTACTTACTCTAATTATTTAGTATTTTTTGGCAATTTTCTACTATTTTTCCTTAATTTTAACTACTTAAAACTATTTTTTTTTTGTGATTTTCTTAAAACCTAACTAATTAAACAAAGTAATTACCTAGCCTAATTTTTTTTGATTTTTTCTAATTTCTACTTATGCAAATACACAAAGTATAGCTAATCTCAAACAAAGCAAGTAATTGCACTCAAAAAACATATTTATTTTAATTTTTGGAATTATTTGCCCGGTGCAAAAATCATGTGCTCACACTAACCACTTAAGGAAAACATCTCTTGCGGCAGAGCCTAATCCTCTTATTTTGTATAGATGATCTATAACTTAGGTCGACAATAACAAATACATCTTCCCATCTGCTCTTTTTGTAACCCAGAGAAATGTTCTATAACTGCTCTTTATAATGCAACAAGTTTTTAACATAAACTAATTTCATCGGTTGACCAAAAAAAAGCACATCACAACTAAACCATTTAAAGATTGTTAATGAGAATAGTAGAAAGGAAAAAGAATAGTATAAAAAAGATAGTAATATATTTGTCAAAAATATAATTTAAATTTAGTTATCTTAACTTATAATTACAGTAATTAACATCAATTTCACATTTCTTTGAGAATCAAAGATATAATTGCACCTCCTATTACACTGAATTCCATGCAAATTAAGTTATTAATTAGTCAAATAGATATATCAAACTATGCAATTATACACAATTATAAATAAATTTTAGGTGGCTTTCCAAATAGGCTTTGAAAGTTGATGTTGTTTACCGTAAAATTTTCTTGCTTGTTTTAATAGTTTTTTCTATAAAGAAAAAAAAGGTTAAAGGCAAGTGAATAAAAAGATGATTTGAAACCCTCGTGGGCTAATTTGAACCGTGTGTGTTCCATATGAAAACTTAGTGAGAATATGCTCGAGTTGGCGCCAGTCAGGGTCAAAGGAATAAGATTTATTGGACATAGGGCCAACGCGCCACCAGTCCACTAAGGCCTTAATCACTTCGAAGTGGCATCATCACTCCTAATAATTGGTTATCACAATATCAAATTCACCAGTTACAATACCATGAGTGCCATAATTTTCTTGGGTCCAGACTCTCACATGTCACATCCCTATTGGTACACCTAACAAGTTCGAATTTTTATCCCTTACATACGTAAGTTTTGAGGGATTATTAACTGTCTTTCTAAATAGACTTTGAATACTTTAGAAATAAAGAATGTATTTTACAAAAGAAATAAAAATTATTGAAAAGTTAGGTTTTTAAGTAAAGGTGTTAATCGGGTCGAACCGGACCACTAAGAATTTGGTTTTATCCGGTTAAGCCCGGGTTCGTGATCCAGTAAAGGGTGGGATGAATTGACTAGGGTAGGGGATTTTGCTGGAGTCAGGTCTTTTTTGGTTACTGGTTCACCAAAATTAGTCTAGCGCGGTAACCCATTCAAGGCTTTTAACATTGTTCTAGCCCCGTCCAGCCATGTTTAAGTTATAATTTTTAAAAAAAAAAAAATTTGACCGTTGCCAACGATCAAAATAAAAAATGACTGTCGGGCAACATTATTTTTTTGCACTTTTAACCATTTCGCCATATCCTCTTACTAAAATAGTCCCTCCATCCCTAATAATTGATAAATTATATTTTTAGCCTTTTAAAACTATATAGCTCCCATCTTCTTTATTTTTTCGCAACTTGATCTCTTCTTCTACTCTAATTCTCTCTTGATTATTGAGTTGCATATTATTCTCAAGTTCTCAATCAATTAATATTTCAATTTCTATCAATTATTTATGGTAGATATTATAAAATTACAATTATAAAGTGAAGTATGATTACCATTTTACTTTTAGAGTGCGCTTAAATATTTGGAATTATTTTAAGGTGGTAGAAGAAAATGAAGAACTTCGTAAATCAGAGTGCAAGAACTGTGGTCGAGTCTTTAATGCTCGTCGAAAGTGGGAGGGCACAATTGGTTTAAGGAGGCATATCAATGGTTGTTTTCATCGTCCTCCAGGAATTCATATTTAAGTTGAATTGAGACAATTTGTGTTATTTTGAATTTGTTAGACTTATTTAAGCTTATGTGTTAATTTATTAGACATGTTAATTTGAAGTACTATTATGCAATAAAAATATGAAATGAAAGCTTTTGAAGTTTGATCCTTACATATTGATCTTATTAAATAATTTTATGTATCCACTTAATTTCAATTTTCAAATTTTAAAATTCAAATTTCAATTTAAAACTTTAAACCTTAAATTTTAAAAGTTTAATTTATGCCTTAAAATACTTATATTATTATTTAAAAATATGCAAATACTTAAGTATCAATTAATTGAACACGGGAACAAAATACATTAAAAAAATAAAAAAAAGATTAACTCGGCCCGATCCAAACCCGATAAGCCCAAACTCGAACAGATGAAACAAACCCCGAAATATCCTAACCCAATACTAGCCCAAAACCCAACATACTAACCAACCCGTCCCACTGACCGAATGAGTTGTTTTCGCATGTCAAGCCCGATTCAACCTGTCTAGTACATACCTTTAGGGAACGTTTGGTCTAAAAGAAGTTATGCCAGTATTAATTATCTCTCGATTAGTTATTCCGACTTTCGTGAGGATAAAAAAATACTACAACCGAAATTAATTATACCTTTATTTTCTCCCAACCAAATAAACTTTTACGTATTAAATTTAATTCAAAAGTAAATTATTTTTTATTCATAGTACCAAATGAGCCCTTAGATTTTAAGCAAGGGAGAAAAAGAGTGCTGACAAAGAAACTTGGTGGACAGAATAATAAAGGGGTATAATTGACCATAAATCTAGAAAACGCGCCGGACACTTGGAACTTTAGACAACGATTTTCTGACAGTAACGGGATTCCAGGCGTCCCACCACTCACGAGGAACATACATTACGGTTTACGGGTCAGCTCTTGCGTTTTGAAAAGAAGAGACCATAATCCCAATTGCAAAAATATCTTTCATTTCCTATTCGCCCATTGCTGTTGGTGTGATTAAATCCTCTGTGCTTGATTCCAATTCCTTCGAACTTGGCTTCTCTCTCTTCTCTCCAACCCTTCAATTCAGCAGTTTATCTCTTTGTGCTAGATTCTCTCTGTTTGCTAGCATATTTTAGAGTTTGGAAAGTTGCGAGGCTGGATCAGAAGAAACAGAGTTCGCCTGAGGTGGTGAAGCCACCGATGACGGAGTCTTCGCTGAATTTAGGTCCGGTGAGCTCATCTTCTAGTTCTGGCGAAGTATCCGTGTCCGCAGAGAAGGATACTGTAGATGAAAATGGCGATGGTAATAGTTGTGGTGCTGTTGCTGAGCCGGATACTGTAGATGAAGTAGCTGGCGGTTCAGTTTCCGATGGCGTCAGTGACTCTTCAGGTTTTTTTTCTTTCTAACGGAAATTGTGCAGTTTACCGAGATGCTGTCTGAACAGGATGCGAAGTAAATAAATTCGGCCAGTTCCAAAATGTTTCAGAGTCTTTTGAATTTTGATCAGAATTTAAATGTTATATTTTTTTATTACTAGTATTATTTTTTGTACAGTTTCTCAAATTACATTTTAATATAAAAAATATTAACTTAGTTATGGAATTGTCAAATTTATCAGTGATAAGCAAACAATGTGAACAAGTTGGAACAGTTTGAATAATTGAAATTAAGTGTTGTCATCAATTCAAGTCAGCCGAAACAACAAAAATTCGTAGTACCAGCATTTTACTTCTGTGTTATGTATAAACACGCTAGAATGACTCTATGCATGTAATATACATAAAATACGATTGATTTACAGTGAATTCTGATGCTTTTGAAACGGCCCGTATTGTATGCTAACTGTAAGTGTGTGATTTTATATACCAGGAACTGCTGGGATGGAAGTTGCAAGAGTAAATACAAAGCCTCGCGGAATATTTAGTTCTGATAAATCAGAATCACATTCAGGTCATCTTAAGTTGGGAAGATCAAAAACCGAGACATCTAGACATAATAGTCAATTTGATCAAGACACAGCAAACGTTTATGATGACAAAATTAGTGAACATCAGAAGGTATAATTCATGATGAAATCATCCTATCGCCTAATTTTTCATATTATAAATTTTATTTTATTTTTTATTCATTTTTTGTTTTGTTTTGTTTTGGTTTTGGCTTCTTGGTATCCATTCTCTCTGCTCTCCATTACATTTACTAAAACTTGTTAAATCTCCATTTTTTACTTTTTCCGTTATCTTTTCGTGGAAATTTCACTTTCTATCTAAAATCATCTGATAAAATTTACTCATCTTGATAAATATTTTATTTTCAGTGAAAAGCATGTTCTGTTATCTCTCCAAGTAACATATATGAGGTGTCAAATGGGCATGTTAGGCTGAATTTGAATAGGTCAAAACGGGTTTAGTCAGTAAATGGTCGTGACCTAACCCCGTCCAGATTATTTGCATTAAGATGCATCGAGTCAATTTGGGCAAAACAATGGGCCATAACCCAATACCGCGCAACTCAAAACCATTATGTCATTTTCTATACTTTTTTTAATTAAAAACTCAAAAAGATCTATTCTTTTCTTACAGAAAGATAAAGCGTGTGAAAGTTTGGACAGTATATATATATATATATATATATATATATATATATATATATATATATATATATATATATATATATATATATATATATATATATACTTGGTTGCCCAAATTGACACAAGCTATTAAGTAGGTCATTTCGCACATTGCTCTATTTGACCCACCAATGAATATATTCTTAATGCGACTTGTCCAAACTTGGGAGTTTACCTTTTTGGGCTAGATTTGGCACCTTTAGAAAAATCATATCATTTGATTTAATCATTCTTGATGTTTCATATTGTTGACTTTTATGTCACCCACAACAACGACAACAAAAAATCAAGTTTAATCCCATAAGTGGGGTATGGAGAGGATAATGTGTATGCAGACCTTAGTTCTACCTTGTAAAGTTAGAAGGGCGGTTTCCAATAGATCATCGGCTAAAAAAAGTGTGAAAATAAAGAAGCAGACAATAGCAACAACAATGGAATAGGATAGTGGAAGCGAATGACACATATGTAATAATAAAGAACTAGGAATAACAAAATACAAGAATAGTACTAGTACTGCTGGTAAGCATAGGAGAAACTCACAACTACGTGTCAACCTTCAACCCTTTCTCTCGACCTCCACACCTTCCTATTAAGGGTATGTCTTCGGTAAGCTGATGCAATGACATGTCCTGTCTAATCACCTCTTCCCAATACTTCTTATGTCACCCAAGGATGGATAAATTGTTCAACTAATTTACATTATTCGATGCTTGTTACCACGGAAAATACTGCAGCTCAAATTGTTGAAGAGAATAGCTACTGTCAAAGACAATGGAACTGTAGAATTTGAGATTCCAGGTGACGTAGAATCCAGAGTGCTTGGAGTTGAATCTCAAAGTGTCTCTAATGAAGTTGAGGATGAGCCTCTTGATGCAACAGAACTACAATATATTCCCCCAATACAGATTGTAATGCTTATTGTCGGAACACGTGGCGATGTGCAACCTTTTATTGCAATTGGCAAACGTTTGCAGGTACCTGATATCATTTTGCCATCTCAGATTCTATATCTGCAGTCTGTTTCCACATTTTACATGCATATACACTATTTACATATGTATTTTGTCATGTTAAATTGGTGAAACAGGTTTGCAACTCTTTCAGCAGGGTGTCTTTTCCTCTTTGAGTTGACTTCTACATTGGAAATCTATAAGGCCATTTTTTCTTTAAATTTCCAGTATCCTCTATTTGTTGTGTGTTACAGTCCTAGTCAATTCACTTTTACAGTTTAAATTTGTAGTGCCTCCAATCACTTGGTGATTAAAACTAGAATTTTCTCAAAGCTGGAGAAAACCAGCGATCAAGAACTTAATGACTCAGTTTGTGGTGTTACCTTCCTCTTCCTCATTTTTCTTGTTTCATACTAGTAAATTATGACAGATGATTCATAAGACCAGGCCATTTTTCTTTCTTGTTGACCAGGCCATTTTTCTTTCTTGTTGTATGGATTATGTCTCAAATTGTGCTCTTCTTGCCATGAGATGCTCTGCTAAAATTAGGAGCTGAAATTGAGATGGCTTTGTCTTTTCGCTGATGGAACATTTGCTTTTGTAGCTGTAGTTTATAACTCTAAATCTTAAAGCAATGGAGTTACGAAGCTACACTTTATTACGATGCCAATTGATACCTGTAAATGCCAGTGTTCCCTCTGACGTGTATTAGGGCGGTTATTTTGATTTTCTCTTGAGAACCCTTTCTCTTTGATAGGTCTTGAATTAATGGTGTTCCATCTTTAGATGGTCACTGGATTAGAAAAGCAGTTGTTTCCTTTGCAGTTGTAAACCCTTTGCTTGTTATAAGATGCTAATCTTGTCTAAGAAGTCGTATCTTATGATGATTTATCTCTTGCTTTGTACTTGTCTGTGATTGTTCATTGTCATAGCTAAAAAAGTATCTTTTTGTCTATGCTAGTTTGTTGACAGAACTGCTGATGCAGGATTTTGGTCATCGAGTGAGGCTGGCAACCCATGCAAATTTCAAAGAGTTTGTCCTAACCGCTGGGTTGGAGTTCTATCCTCTTGGGGGTGATCCAAAAGTTTTGGCAGGATGTATGTTCCTAAGTTCCTGTTTGTTCTGAAACTGAACAATCTCATGTGGGTTCAATGTCTTGATTGTACTTTATCTGACGCTCTCCATTTCTAGATGGATGCTTACTCTTTTAAATGTTCACAAAACATTGTGTGTTATACAGTCATCATTAATAAGTGCGGGATAACCAACTTGTGATTGGTTCAGATAGTTGTGGAAAACTTTGACGTTTAATTGTCATAAGGGAAAATTCATTACATATATGCATTCATTAGTTAGTGTCAAGAGACTGCATCTGAATTGCTTGGAAGCACTTCAATTCTTGTTGCCCATTAATAATGATGGGGTTAACTAGTGTGATTCCTTTTGCATTTTTAAGGATCATATGTTAAACTTGGCTACCTGCTGCAAAGGGTTTTAAACCTCCAATCTGAAACCAAAACAGGAAAAAGAAAGGAAAACTAAAAAGAAGAAGAAACAATCTGAAAGAAGAAGTCCATTGTTAATTCTTTTTTATACTTGCTAAAAAGTCATTTGCTCTATTGGATAATCACTTTTTCCTTGTACAACTGAAGATTGGAAGACTTCATATTTTCACTTAGATTACTTTGCCTTTAAGAATCTTGTTTGTGGATGCTATAGGGGCATACATTGAGAATTAGTATTATTGAAGAGTATAAGACTTGTTTCCATGCATCTTGCACATCAGCTGAAGTGCTTTGTTGTCTGGGTTTGTAGATACATGAGAATATTTGGTTTCTCTCTAAGCTGTTGCAAAGAATATTTTTAGATGCTTGAATTTCACTAATTACTGAACGCTTCAAATTTCATCAATAACAATGGGAGCATTTATTCGTAATAGTCTTTAAGTTCAAAAGTTCTTTGCAGATTTGGCTCAATTTTCTTTCTCTTGGTTGTAGATATGGTTAAAAACAAAGGGTTCTTACCTTCTGGACCCTCAGAAATACCTGTTCAGAGAAACCAGTTGAAGGATATTATAAATTCTCTACTCTCACCTTGCATAGAATCTGATATGGATACTGGGGTACCCTTCAAAGCAGATGCTATTATTGCTAATCCTCCAGCATATGGTAAGATTAGTAATTTGTTCATTCTGTACCATTTTACTTACTCATTTCCTTGTTAATACGCATATTAGATGCTTTTCATTAATCATTCCTATCCTCATTATACCTAATTTTACCTTTTTGCTGATTGTTTTGTTAAGTGATTTGCGTGATGGTGTCTTTAGAAAATCCGAGTCTTTATAACCCATAAATGAAACAAAACCCAGAATGAAGTGGAAGATTTTTCTCCAGCACATCACAGATTAGGCTAATGTTTTCAGCTACACAGTCTCAGAAAACACTGTGCTCCTCTCAACTTTGGTAAGGAGAAATAAGATAATTCTCAGAGAGAATCCTATTTATATTACCTCACATATTAGTGAGCTCTGCTCCTGTTAGTCAAGCTTGTGGTCTGCCTTTTACTTTGCCATGTGTGGGGAAAAGTTTCAGAGATTATTTCTTATTTGTATACTGTAGTCAGTGGAGAAGAGACTGCCTCCTACTTCGTGGGGAAATCTTTTACTGTAACTTACTATCTCAATGAATTAAGTTATTTCTTGCACTATATCATATATACTGAAACTGTTAGCAGGACGTATCAGTTAGTAATTTTGATGACCCATGATGTGTAGTTAGATATATGCAAATTCATTTAAACTTGGAAAATTTTCTTTATTTACGCATATATAAATATTTTACTTTCAGATCCCATAAATATAGTAATTCTATTTAAGGATGAGAAAAGCTGTCGACTCTGTGTCATTTTGTTTGAAGCATAGTTGTTGAATGACCACTTTCACAATTGACCTGCACGAATTTTAGCCCGCTCAATAAAGGTTTTGGAATGGATCTTGAGGGTGGTTGTGTTGGTTTTTGGCGAATAGAGTTGATTCTAGTTTGATATTCGACGTTCATTCTTGTTGGGCATGATCTTACAAGTGAAAAGGAAACAGTTTCCAATTTTACTAGGGTGTGCTGAATGTTTTCTGTATGCTTGGCTTAGTTTTCTTGCCTCATAAAATACCATTTCAACTTGTCCTGGAGGACTCAACTCCAGTCAAATTTCTGTTAGTAATGGCTTGTCAAGCTCATTTCGGACTTTGATGGAGGTTCTTCTGAAAGCTTTTATGCTAATCAAATATGTTGGATGTGCATGCTTGTGGGAATGGTGGAACAATAGTTTCTCTTGCTAACCTGGAAATCTCAATTTCAGGGCATACACATGTTGCAGAAGCACTGAAAATCCCAATTCATATTTTCTTTACAATGCCTTGGACGTAAGTCTTGCTTGGGTAATGGAGATTTACGAAGCTATTTCGTTATTCATTCTATTCATTTCAATTTCATGTCCTATTGAAAAGTTAGACTGGGCCTTAGGTTATTTAGTAAGTAAACATTGTTATCTTTTTTGACCAGGCCAACTAGCGAATTTCCTCATCCATTGTCCCGTGTTAAACAACCTGCTGGATATAGGGTGAGTTGCATTCTAACATCTGCACTTTTGCATCTACTGTTGCCTTTTCCTTTGATATTGCCTTGCTCCCTCCCCTTTCCCACCTCACCAGACTAAAAAGATAAAGAAAAGAAGGTTGGTTTTTGTTTACATTTGCTCTTTTTTGAATTGTGCAGCTGTCGTATCAGATTGTTGACTCCTTGATTTGGCTAGGAATACGTGATATGATAAATGATACCAGGAAAAGAAAACTGAAACTAAGACCAGTCACATATTTAAGCGGTTCTCAAGGCTCTGAGTTGGATATCCCGCATGGATATATTTGGAGTCCTCACCTTGTACCCAAACCAAAAGGTAATTATTCTTCAGATGTCTGTTAATCTGATAGAGGAAGTCCTTTAGCTTCCGGGCACTAACTTAGAAGAAAATTTGTATTCCATAAGTCTTATCAGATGCATTCTTGTTTTAAAAAGTTGCAACTTTTTTTTATATAGTTCCACTTTTGCAGATTGGGGATCTAAGGTTGATGTGGTGGGATTTTGCTTCCTCGATCTTGCATCGGGTTATGAACCTCCGGAATCACTAGTAAATTGGCTGAAAGCTGGTCAGAAACCTATTTACATTGGGTTTGGTAGTCTTGTGAGTTACCGGATCCTCATTGTTTAACATTTGCTTTCTACTCATTCATCTTTTTCTCTTTCCCCCACCTTCGTTTAGAAGAGAAGTAAAATAAAGACCTAATAGTTTCTCTCCATGTAACCATAGATTCCTTCTTTGCTTGTCCCTGAGAATTTTAAGAAAAAGCGGAATGGTGTCTCCTCGTTTCTTGTACCCTTGCATTTTGCACCTTGTGATTAGTTATCATTGTCAAATTTGAACTGTGAAGCAAATTTTGTACTTGTGACTGCTAAAAAAGTTAAATGTAGAATGTCCTATTCTATGCTCTACTCTTTGAACTCATTTTTTGTTGGAAACATCAAATTCCTGTCAGTTGTTATCCTAACAAGCGTTATATCAAAAGTTATTTAAAACAATTGCAAATTCTCTAGGAAGGGATCTGTGTTAATATGTACATACAAACTATATTCGTTGCCTTCAGATATAATTTTGAAAACGCTAAATATTGGTGAAACTATAGTAATGCTACACTTAGGGTGTGTGGTATGAAGGAAAATGTTTTCCATGGAAAATGAGTGGTTTTATCACTTATTTTTCCTTGTTTGGTTGTCGAGTGGAAAATTTTTTCCGAAAAATATTTTCTAGTGTTTGGTTAGAGAGTAAAATATTTTTAGGAAATTAATTTTTTAAGTTACTCTCCTCAACCCACATTTCTCAAAATCCCCATATTTCCCGTACTCTCTCCCCCCGGACCCCGGACTCTATTTTCTTCAAGAATTTAATTATTCTTTCAAAATTCACACAAACCCAAAGGAACTAATGTGCTACTTTATTTTTTCACACAAGAACAATGTTAAAATTTGAGCTTGATAACTAAAAAGAATATTCTTTGTTCAGTTGAAAAAGAATACTCATTTTATTAAAGGCCAAACCCATAAGCGGCCGCTTAAAGTAGGTTTCACTTTTCATTTTGACACCTTTACTCAGGCCTTTTCCATTTGAACACTTCAACTCATTTCCTCATGTGCCACTTAAACCAAAAATGCCGACTTGTCACCCTGTGTCATTTGCACCTCTTTTGAGCGCGTGGAAAGCTGAACTTTCTTTTTTAAAATTTATTTCTCTTTTTGCTTCCTCCTTTGCTCAATCATCACCTCTGCCTTTCCCCTACCCACCAACTCTACAAACGCCGCCCTCAATATCTCCCTCCCCCTCTTCCATGCCCATTAGTATGATAACTAAACAATGAACTGCATACAAAGTCCTTGTAAATTTTGTTCTCCAATATCAAGTCTGTGTAACCCCTATTTATGATATCCATGAACATTAGAGGACAAAACTATATCACAAAATCTCATAATATCAAATTGATTTCTTTTTTCAATTACAGTTGGTTCAATTTGTTAGTTATGTAGGAGTATCATCTTTGGTTTCTAGATACAAATATGCAAAAGTCAGTTCTTCCTATATTGCAGTGAAACAACAACAACAACTACCCAGTATAGTCCCACAAGGTGGGGTTTGGGGAGGGTAATATGTAGATAGGCCTTACCTCTACCCAAAATGGCAGAGAGGCTGTTTCCAATCGACCCTCGGTTTAGAGAAGGAAAGGGAAAGCAACAACAAAAACAAAAACAAAAGAGCATTAGTAATTCCGGCAGAAATCGCGTAAATAGTTATCTAAACATAAGAATTATACATAAAATGACATGCAATAATATCAAACAGTAGCTACCATAAATAACTACCATAAGTGGGACACAATCCAATGCACGAATCATCTATGAGTCGCCCTGACAAGCCTCATCCAACCCCGGAAAAGGAGTACGAAAAATTCTAGGAGCCTCTATCCTACAATCCTGATACTAGAGATACTAGACTCTCCTATCAAGGGCCATGTCCTCGGAAATCCGCATTCTAGCCATATTCTGCCTGATCACCTCTCCCCAATACCTCTTGGGCCTTCCTCTGCCTCGACTCGCGCCAACCACCGCCAGCCGCTCATAACTCCTCACCGGGGCATCGGGGCTCCTCCTCCGCACATGCCCGAACCACCTAAGCCTCGCTTCCCGCATCTTCTCATCCACCAGGAGGCCACCCCCACCTTCTCTCGAATAACTTCATTCTTAATCTTATCTAACCCGGTGAGTCCACACATCCACCTGAGCATCCTCATCTCCGCAACCTTCATTCTCTGAACATGAGAGTTCTTCACCGGCCAGCACTCCGCCCCATACAACATGGCAGGTCTAACCACATCTCTATAAAATTTTCCCTTGAGTTTCAGTGGCACTTTCTTGTCACACAGGACTCCTAATGCAAGCCTCCACTTCGACCATCGCGCTCCTATACGATGAGTGACATCCCCGTCAATCTCTCAGTTCCCCTGAATCATCGACCCAAGATATCCGAAACTGTCCCTCTTGGCGATGACCTGAGATCCAATCTTCACGTCCCTGCCTACTTCGCTCGCCTCGGCGCTAAACTTGCATTCCAGATTTTTAGGCTTAGATCTGCTTATTTTGAAACCCTTAGACTCGAGAGTCTGTCTCCATACCTCTAGCCTCTCATGCACACGACCCTCGTCTCGTCTATCAATACTATGTCATCAGCAAATAGCATGCACCAAGGCACATCCCCCTGAATATGTCGGGTTATAGCATCCATCACCAAGGCAAACAATAGAGGGCTAAGCGCCGATCCTTGATGGAGCCCCATAACCACGGGGAAATGGTCCGAGTCACCGCCCACCGTCCTAACCCTAGTCTTAGCTCCATCGTACATGTCCTTGATTACTCTGATGTAGGCTTCCGGCACGCTCTTCGCCTCTAGGCACCTCTATAGCACCTCCCTTGGGACCTTGTCATACGCCTTCTCCAAGTTGATAAACACCACGTGCAGGTCATTTTTCTTATCCCTGAACCGTTCCACCAATCTTCTGACAAGGTGGATAGCTTCTGTAGTGGAGCGACCTGGCATGAAACCGAACTGGTTCATCGATATAGATGTCATCTCCCTCACCCTCGCCTCGATCACCCGCTCCCACACCTTCATGATGTGACTTATTAATTTGATACCCCTATAGTTGTTGTAACACTGGATATCCCCTTTGTTCTTGTACAAGGGCACCACCGTACTCCACCTCCACTCCTCCGGCATCCTTTTAGTCTTGTAGATCGCATTGAACAACCTGGAGAGCCACTCCACTCCCGACCTACCCATGCATTTCCAGAACTCCACCGGGATCTCGTCAGGCCCGGTCGCTCGGCCCCTACTCATCCTTCGCAAAGCCCCTACGACCTCCTCCACCCTAATGCGCCTGCAGTACCCAAAGTCTCTATGATGCTCTGAATGCCCCAGCTCCCCTAGCTCTATGTTTCGATCCCCCTCCTCGCTAAGTAGATTTCGAAAGTACGCCTACCACCTCTGCTTGACTTGAGACTCCCATGAGAACTCTACCATCCTCGTCCTTGATGCACCAGACTTGGTCTAGATCTTGCGCCTTCCTTTCCCTTACTTTAGCTAACTGGAATAACTTCCTGTCCCTGCCTCTCTCCCCTAATTCGTCGTACATGCGACCAAAAGCCGCGTTTTTAGCTTCCGTAACCGCCAGCTTCGCTTTCTTCCTCGCCACTTTGTAGATCTCCGTGTTCACTATCCTTTCATCCTCGCTAGTGCTCCCTGCCAACTTAGCAAACGCCGCCTTCTTCACCTCCGCTTTTTCTTGGACTACATCGTTCCACCACCAATTACCCTGATGTCTGCCTGAATAGCCCTTGGCTACTCCGAGCACATCCCGTGCTACCTCCCTAACCAAGTTCGCCGTCTCCGACCATATTGCGTCCGCTTCCCCAGAACTTCTCCAAGCTCCACCATCAACTAACCTCTTCTCCAACTCCTGGGCTTTCTCCTTAGTCAGAGCACCCCATCTAATTCGCGGTCATCCCCGAGCACTCCTCCTTCTCCTCTTCACCCAGAGACTGACATCCATCACTAAGAGTCTATGAAGAGTCGAAAGGGACTCCTCCGGAATACTCGTGCAGTCCTTGCATAAGCCTCTATCGCTCCTTCTGAGAAGGAGGTAATCAATCTGAGTCCTCGCCGCCGAACTTTTGAAGGTGACCAAATGCTCTTCCCTCTTCTGAAATGTCGATTTCGCAATTAGGAGCTCAGAAGCCCAGCCTCCTCGTTCCTAACCCCAAGGCCAAAGCCACCGTGCACCTCACCATAACCACCATCATCAACCCCAATATGACCATTAAAGTCCCCTCCAATAACTAACTTCTCAGATTGGGGAATACTACTCACCAAATCATCCAAACCTTCCCAAAAGCGCCTCTTAACCTCCTCATCTAAGTCCGCTTGCGGCGCGTAAGCGCCTATACTGCAGTGAAGCAACTAAATAAAAAATGATGGTCAAATTAGAACGCAAAATTAAATTCAAGAAACGGAGAAATTATCTAAGTGAAATGATAACTTGAAGGCAGTGATAAAAGATTTCCTATTGAAGCCAGTGAATATTTTAGTGGTGAAAGCTCTGATAGTTAGGGTAAACCAGAGGATTGGGTGAGCGGAGAAGGTGACGGAAGTGGGGTTAATTGAAAATATAGTTTTCTTTTTTTTTTTCTCTCAAAATTTATTTTTAAATTATTTGGGAAGAAATGCCATATGTCATTGTTTCATTTGTTTATTTGCCACATAAGCCGCATGTGAATTACACTCTTTTTGTATTTTTGACTGGTCAGTATTTTATGTATAAGTGGCACATGAAGGAATGAGTTGAAGTGTCAAAATGGAAAAAGCTTGAGTAAAGGTGTCAAAATGAAAAGGGGAGACAACTTTAAGGGGCCGCTTATGGGTTTGGCCTTTATGGAATGAAAGAAAATATTTTTTCTACATCATGAAAAGAAATATACTCTGTTGAAATGAGAAAAATATTTTCTACATCATGAAATGAAAGTACTCGTTTTGTTAAAATGAAAGAAAATATTTTTTCTACGTCAGGAAGAAAATATTTAGTTTGTTGAACTGAAAGAAAATACTTTTTCTACAACATGAAAAGAAAGTACTCTTTTTATTGAAATGAAACTTTTCCTGCATCATGAAAAGAAAGTACCCGCTTTGTTAGAAAAAAATACTTTTTCTATTTTCGAAAAAGAAAATACTTAGTTTGTTGAAATTAAAGAAACTACTTTTTCTCCATCATAAAAAGAAAGTAAAGTACTTGTTTTGTTGAAATGAAAGAAATTATTTTTTCTACATCATAAAATGAAAGTACTCGTTTTGCTGAAATGGAAGAAAATATTTTTTCTACATCACGAAAAGAAAGTACTCATTTTTAAAAAAAAGAATACTTTTTCTATTCCAAGAAAAGAAAGTATTTAGTTTGTTAAAAAAAAAAGATACTTTTTCTACACCATCCAAAGAAAGTACTTATTTTGTTGAAATGAAAGAAATTACTTTTACTACAACATGAAAAGAATATACTCATTTTGTTGAAATAAAAAAAAATACTCTATCTACAACATGAAAAGAAAGTACTCTTAATTATAGTTCTATTTAGGGTAGGTGGTGGGCGAGGTTGGGGTGTGGTCGGGGGAGGGGGTTGGGGTGGTTTGGGGGTGGCGTGGGCGAGGGTGAGTTGGTGGGCATGCGGAATAAGGCGGAGAAGGTTAAAAAAGAGTTTTGAAAAATCTCCTTTTGATAGGGAAAATATTTTCCTCTAATTGGAGGAAAATAAGTTGATGAGGCAAATGCTTTCCAAAACATATTTAAGCTAACCAAAAAAATTAGAAAACATTTTTTCCTTCCTACCAAACACACCCTTAATGTTTTGATATCCTAGAATCCAAGCTTTAGATTTCTTTTGTATCCATCTCCAACTTTAACGTAATTGTACAATCTCAGCCTGTTCAAGGACCAGAGAAAATGACCCAAGTAATTGTTGAAGCATTAGAACTCACTGGACAAAGGGGGATCATCAACAAAGGCTGGGGTGGCCTTGGCAATTGTAAGTTCTCTTTTCTGGAGTTGGGAATTCTGCTTATTATTCTAGTGTAAGAATAGGCAGTTTATTTATTTATCTTTTTATTTATCTTTTGTGTATGTAACTCATTTAATTCTGTGGGTGGAGCTCAGCTAATTTTTTTTTTTGTTCTGTAACCAGTGGCTGAACCAAAGGATTCTGTGTACTTGCTCGATAATTGTCCCCATGATTGGCTTTTCTTACAATGTTCTGCAGTGGTGAGCCTTTTGCTACATTTACATCTTTCCTGTTACTTTTAGCTCTGCAGCAATAAGGATACGAAGCTCAAGGAATATAGAATAAGGCCAAAGGACAAAATTTGGGGCAGAGTATGAGGGTTGAGGTGGACTGCGAAATGGAGAACTGACTAGTGATTTTCAATTTTTACTTTGTTTTATTGTTTGGTTATCCATAGTTTTTATGTGGGATTACCAATATGGACCTTTGTTTTATTCATCGACTACCCATGGTATCATGTTATTAATTAGTTAATACTGTATGGGTCATGAATTCTTGACTACTAGAGTGGCATGGCCTGGGCTTGAGACGTAAGATGCTGTCACATGACTTTGGGCATGTGTGCCTCGTCCTTGGCCACTTTTTCATAGTGTCTACAGCTTTTGACCATGTGTAGTTCTCTGATTATGTTTCATATGTTTTACCCTTGCCCTCACTTTTTGTATACTTATAGATGTGTGAATATGTGTCAGTTTCGTGGGTTTATTGGCGTAACATAATCCCACACTGGGTTGTTCCAGCCATCAGCTGGAAAATATTGGTTAGAGCCAGGGCCAAGTGGTGCCAACATGCAATGTTAATGTAACAACAATTGTTTGATTAGAATGTTTAGTTAGCCTAGTGGCTGCGTTAGACTAAGTAATTTTGTTTATGATGTTTGTGCTAAAAAGAGCAATTTGATTAAATGTTTTTTCTCATAATAACTATTTTACTCTTGTCATGATCCGAGATTGAAGTGCTGCCTCTTTTCCAGTGTCCTGTCTATTATAAAAAGATGGGTTACTTCTATGTAAGGTCAGGTCAAGTGACGATTTTATGCTGCTTGGAGTTGCAGTTGGGTGGGGAAATTGGTGGCTTGGTACTTTTCTGCCACTGCCAAATACACTCTTACTTCACAAGGGCCACTCTCACTAGTCCTCACTCAATTGAAAGCTTTAACAAACTTCCTTTTATGTCCTTTGTATTCGAATTATCCAAGCTTAGCATGCGTATGATAAACGACATGGTCGGTTTTCTCTTTCTTTCCAGGTGCACCATGGGGGTGCTGGAACAACGGCTGCTGGTCTTAAAGCTGCGGTGATGTTTCCTGCTACTTCTGTTTACTCTCGTTTCCTTGTGCTTATTTGGCTAACCGTATCTTAGCATTGTTTTTGGGTTACAGTGTCCAACAACTGTTGTCCCCTTCTTTGGTGACCAGCCATTTTGGGGGGAAAGGGTGCATGCTAGAGGTGTAGGCCCTCCACCTATACCTATTGATGAATTTTCACTTCCTAAGCTGGTTGATGCAATTAATTTCATGCTTGATCCTAAGGTACTTTTTGCTATTTATTTTTATCCCATGTACTGAATTGCTTGCTGAAGTTATTGAAGAGCAAAAGTATTTTACTATGAAGTTAGTCCATATCCTGGAGTTTAATTTGCCAAAGTTATGTTCAGAGGGCCTTTTGGGTGTTAGTTTCTTACTGCATCATCCTCTTGGTAACTAGAAACTTGAGAGTAATGGTGAGGTTATCAATTCAAATGGATACTCCTTGTTGTTTACCAAATTGAAATTTTTATTTTTTTATTTTGAAGAATTTGGATGTTTTGAAAACTTAAGAAGGTAGAATTGTATCTCGAAATGAACAAGTGAGATAACACACAGGTAAAGGAGCGTGCAGTTGAGCTGGCTAAGGCGATGGAGAATGAAGATGGGGTCACTGGAGCAGTAAAAGCCTTCTTTAAGCATCTTCCACGCAAAAAGTCTGAGCCTGATCAAATTCCTGCAGCACCAAGTTTGTTTTCTGTTAGACGATGCTTCGGTTGTTCCTAGATTTCAAAATGGATAAAGAAATGAAATCTCTGTCACTATTTACTATACCTTGTTCCTGTAATTATTGAATATATTTATATACACCCAATTTGTTTCTCCCAGCCAGAACCTGTAACCTTGATTATTTCAATGTTGTAAATGACAGTTTTAAATTGTCCTTAGTAAAGTATATGTTTTAAGACTTCTTATCTCCTTTCATTTAAAAAGTATGTCTTTACCACAATTAGAGTATGTTTATGTTTTTCCCCTCCTGATCTGAATATGGAAAACAGTGGCGGGGTTCGTTTATTTTCTGAATTTGCTCAGGTGGTCATAGTTTGTTGTAAAATTATTTTAGCAGCATGCCATTCGAGAAAGTACAATTTCCAGAAAAGTAACGATGAGAACAAGGAGGGGTTCCATAACTATCCTGTATTTGTTATTCCCAAAGCTCTGCGAAATAGCTTTCAGTTGTTGGCTTGTTGCAGCATTTAATGGAGAGTTGCACTTGTTCAATATTGGCTTTCTACAACTTGACCTTCACTGGTGGACTGTTTTGATGCTTAAAGAAAGGAAACACTGCTAGTAATACATGCAGGATTTTAGATAGATAAATTCAGGGAGCAGTATTCAGATTGCGTGTTATAAAATCAGAAATTCTAACAGAAGTATTTTAAAAGGCAAAATACCTTAGTACCCCCTAAATTATTTGAGAATTATTACTTTCCTCCCTAAACTATCTCTGGTTCGAATTACCCCTCAACTTGGCCTTTTGAGAATAATTACCCCTAAATGCTTATGTGGCAAAAAGTGTGGGTACACTCACCTGCCATGTGGAATTTTTCTGTCCATGTGGCATTTTCGTGAAAAATAAAAAAGAATTTTTATCTTTTTAAGAATATTATTTTTTAAATAATCTTTTTCGAATACAATTTATAATAAAATTTGGATAGAACGACATTAGTTAGGCTAAATATTTTTATTTGTTCAAAAATAATAAAATTTTAGTTAATCTTTTTTGGAATGTGACCTGAAAATAAATATTTATACAATTAAAATAAATAGTCAATGCATCTAAAAATTTATAAAATATAGTTTGAAATTAATTATTTTGGCTATAATTTTTTATATATCTCTAAATTACAGTGCTCCAATTTTGTTTTACGGATTTTACCTAAAAAAAAGTAAAAATACACAGTTGAAATAAATAGTCATTGCATCGCAAAAGAATAAATAAAAAGAGTATACAATTACAAGAAATTACAAGTGCAATTGTACACTCTTTTTATTTCTTCTTTGATTCAATGATTATTTATTTCAACTATATATTTTTTATAACTTTTTAGATGTCTTGACTATTTATTTCAATTGTATAAATTTTTATTTTCAAGTAATATTCAAAAAAAGATTAACTAAAATTTTATTATTTTTGTACAAATAAAAATATTTAGCATAACTAATGTCGTTCTGTCCAACTATTATTATAAATTGTATTTAAAAAAATTATTTAAAAAATAATATTCTTAAAAAGAAAAAAAATTCACGAAAATGCCACATGGACAGAAAAATCCACATGGCAGGTGAGTGTACCCACACTTTTTGCCACATAAGCATTTAGGGGGCTAATTATTCTCAAAAGGCCAAGTTGATGGGGGTAATTCGAACGAGAGATAGTTTAGGAAGGAAAGTAATAATTCTCAAATAGTTTAGGGGGTACTAAGGTATTTTGCCATTTTAAAAAGATTCATGAATGTCATATACTGGAATAATTTTAATAATTTTTGAAGGTATCTTTACAATTTTTATCCTTATTATTTACGTATAATTTTATCATTTCGGCACCGGTGCGAAGGTGGAGAACTGTCAACGCACTTGCAATAACAATATGACTTTAATTTGTTGGCCGAAAAAACCTTTGAGAGTCGCCACGTCCGTGAACACATGGACCACTGTTGTTATTGTTTGTGTGTGTGGGTGATGACATATACGTGAAATCCCAAGACATGCAGCCAATGGATGGAAGGAGGACAAGTTGTATATATAGCCAATGGCGGTGGATGTCAGACAGTGATGCAGGGAAGGAAAAGGGGAGGGGAGAAGAACTAGTTGCTCTTTTTCCCCCATAACTATTTATTGAAAAAAGCAGTTATAGAGCAGTGTAGGCCATTTGCATAAACAAGAGAGGTGATAAATCAAAAATAAGGCAACTAGAATTCTGACCCAATCCTCTAATGTGTTTAGCCGTTTGTCAGCTGGGAAACCATTGGAGAGAACTAGCAGCTTTAGCTTTTGGGCGCTATAGTAGATTTTAATTACTCTCAGACCGAAGCGGATCTATGCTAAACACAATAAATTCGACTGAACTCATAGCGTCTAATTAATTCAAACTTTGTAGTTTTGTATATACATGTACAAAATTAACACATATATAAAGAGCAGAACTTATTGACTACTCCCTCCGGTCCAAAATAAGTAATTTTTTGGATGTTTTCACACATATTAAGAAAGTCATATTTTAGCATTAATTAGCAATAGAATTGACCATTTTAACCTTACTATCTCACATAAACACTTCTAACACATATTCCAACACTATTTACTTCAAGGACAATGTAGGAAAAATATCATTAAGTCTTGAAATCCGAAAAAATCAATTATTTTGGACCACAGAAAAGGCCAAAAAATCACTTATTTTGGACCGGAGGGAGTATAATTCTTTGATTTGCCACTGCTTTTGGATACAAAAAGAATCTACTGTAATGTACCATGCTAACGCAAGTTGTACTTAAAACCAAAATAGTCAATTCTTTATCAAGAAACTACTTTACACAAGCAAGCTTTATGCCCTTATTTTGCCATATTGAGCATCAGTTGAGCAATTCTATGACATAAGATTGATTGTTTTTTCTAACTAAGCTTTGTACTAATTTCATTGAATAGAAAAGCACAGATACTTGCAAAATTTAGGAGACTTAGCTTTTTTAAGAGAGTTTCATTTATTATTTTGGTTGAGAAAAAAAGACAAAGAAGTGAAGCATTAACCTGCAGTAGGAAAGAGCAAGTGATTAAGAAGTTGTCAGAAGGGGTGGGAGGCAAGATTCAATTACCCAATCCATACAACATAAGTCTGGTGAGTTCTGATCAAACCAATCTCTTCCATTGCCTCAGCATGCAGAATCATCATATTGGAGGACACTTAGCTTTCTCCCCACTTATCCTCTTCTTTTACTACTCAAATTCTCTCTCTTATATCTCTTCTCAGTATTCACTTCCCCAAGCCCATACACCCCTCTTGTGCCTGTCCATTTGCACACTTTTTAATACTCTCTCTTCACATTTCCCAACCTCAGTTTCTGAACTTAAACTGTATCTCTTCCCACCTATCTTTCTTTGATCACTTCATAAGGTAGTCACAACTCATAACCCTCAAGTTCAAAAGTCTCTATTCTTGTTTCTTTCTGTTCCCCCTTAACTTGTTCCTCTCTACTCTTCTCCTTCATCTCAAAGCAAGTCTTCTTCATTTTTCTCAAGGTTTGTATGTACTTCACCATAACTTTATTTCATTATTCCACTTTTATTTCCAAGTATATTTTTAGCTATTACGTTTACTTTAAATCATAGGCACAGGTTGAGCTTCCTGAAATGAAGGAGTTTAATTAAATCTCCTTTGCCGGAAAATTATACCGTATAAACTGTTGAATCTTCTTGACATAGATGCTCCACCATTGGTCCTATGTTTTATAGGAACCTTTTAGTCCTATTCAAGATTTATATCCCAGTTTGAAGATAACAAAAAATTCTACTAATTTTTTTTTTTAATTAAAAGTAGTTCTTCTTTTATATCCCTAACTAGGTTTACTGTTGTTATATTTACTTTACAGATATGGAGAGTGAGAAAGTAAGCCATGTCCAACCAAATAATTCAGAAGACAACAACACAAGGTCATTTCCATGTTTATATTGTTCAAGAAAGTTTCATAGTTCACAAGCTTTAGGAGGCCATCAAAATGCTCACAAAAAAGAAAGGACAGCAGCAAGAAAAAACAAGAGAATTATGTCATCTCATCATGATCATTATGCTGCTAACTTCTCTTCAGTACTTCCACAACCACCTCTTGTTTTTGCACCTAATCATCCAATTGGCCTCATAAATCATCCTTCTCTTTACATAACTGCACATGCAGCCAACTTTTGTCAATTTCCATCTGGGCAGCAGCAGCAATTTTCTACTAGTAGATTTGGATCAAATGGTGCACCAAGATTTGAGAATAATGTAATGGTGTATCGAAATGAGAATTATTTGAGTAATAGTAATCCGTATGTGTACGAAGGGGATGAACACGGATTCCCAAAATGGCAAAAGAGTATTATTAGTCAAAGATGCAACAATAATGATTTCTTTCAAGAATGTGAAGATGATCTGAACGTACCAACTTTTGTTAAGGACCATGAAAGGGATAGAGATCAAAAGCTTGATTTGTCACTCCATTTATAGTTTGCTTTCCTTTTTTTTTTTTACTTTTTTTCTTTAAATTTTGGGACTTTTGGGTTTTTATTTAGATTGCCCATCACTTCTCTACTTTTTGTAGTCTTAATGATATCATAGTGCATTCTGATGCCTAATCAAATTGATGCTTCTTCTAAAGCGCACCGCATTGGTCTACTGGCAACATTCTATCTTTTAAAACCAACGCATTTGACTTATGTAACGTATAATAATTTCTACTTATGCCTATTATGAATCTTATCGGGGTTTTATAGTAAATTTTGGCTTTGCCAAAGTTTTTTTGTTATATCCTCTAATGATAGATAAGAATAGTTTCAGAGCGAAGCGCAAAATATATTACTCGCGCAATTTATTTAAATGTTTTTAACAATTTGTTAATGGATAACAGTTTACTATTCAGAGAAAAACAATCAAAATTACCTTTACACTATACGTCATGGGGCATTTTTGCTCTCCATTAATAGTTGAGATCATCCGTGTCCTCGCACTTATAAAAGTGGCTCAAATTTGGCTTTATTTTCAAATCCAGCAAACAAAATCTTTATAAAAAAAAGATATTTAATAATTCTTATGAAAAGGGGCAAAAGTATTCTATTTCGTATAATTCATGGCCAATTTTGAACTCACAAAAAATTAATCTGTCATCACCACCTCTTTTTACCATGTAAAGCCATTGCTATAACCATCTATCTCCACCACAGCACCATCATGAAATTACCTTCCTACCATTACTCCACTCTATGAAACCATATTTTTCTACCTCTTTTTAGTCGTAACAGCCATAAAAACTATCAGCACTCATAGCTACGGGTGCCAATGGATCTCTAAAAGCCAACTAATTAAATTGACTGAATCAAATCAAATCGTATCAAACTGATTATTAGGTTTTTTTTTCATAAACGTACAAAATAATAGCATAGGTTTTTAGACAAAAATAAATCGAAAAAGTACCAAACTGTACCAATATTTATATGTAAAAAAATATTTTATATATTAAATTTAAAAATAATAAAGCATTAAATTTTTACCTAAGGCCTTGGGATTATGAAAATGGTTAGAGATAACTTACATCCAAGTTCCAAGTTCCAAATTTATTTTGTTATTCCTACTGGAATTAAATTAGTTATAGCAAGCCACGAGGTATTCTAATGATGTTGAGTAGCAAGCAATAAGAAATTGGATATTTTCCTCTAGTATAATTTAAATTTCTCTTGTTGGATAATTAATCTACTAAAAAAACTCTATTCTTGAGTCTTTGCTTGATTAATATCTTTTCACTCTAGTGACTATATCTCCTTGTCTTTGCTTAATCTATTTTACGCTATTATAGAATAGAGGAATAGATTTCTATCCTGGCCGTCTTTCACGTTTTCTTGATTCAACGTGTTTTAAATAACAAAAATACTTTGAGAGGTCTGCAAAGTTCTATGCAAGTACATGTAACTAACCCGATGAGTTATTTTGTATATTTGAGCCATGTTTCCCTATTTGATACATCCCATATGTTTGTTTGTTGTCTCATGACTTTTGGAGACGTTTGTTTTAGTTTCGGGAAGGTTTGAGAGGGAATCGAGACACTTAGATCTTATTTTGGAAGCTTAAATTATAAGAGTTGATCAAGGTTTGATGATTTGCGGATTCCAATAGGCTCATATGGTAATTTTGGACTTGCATGTATGTAAAGTTTAGGGATAATGCCGCTTTTATTATTTAATAAATATCTCTTCCGAACAGATTTTTCCATCAATAATGGGACGCTCAGGATGAAGCCAATCAAAAAAAAAATTCGAATTTGGATTCGGAGGTTCCTAGGATGTTTTGACTCTATTCACCGAAGGTTAACAATTTGGAGATTTGGAGAGTTCTTAGTTCGACCAACGATTTACTTTGATATTATCGAATTCATATAGTTATTCCGGAAGTTGGAATAGGTTCATTTTCTAATTTATAACTTGTGTGCAAAGCTTGAATGCAATTCGGATTAGTTAGGTTTGAATCGGACATATGGTTGGAAGTAGAATTTGATGAACTTAAGAGAAGCTTAACTTGAGTTTTGATTATTGATTCTTAATTTTGATGTTATTTACGGAGTTGTGAGCCTTTGGATAGGTTTGTAGAAAGTATTAGGACTTGTTGATATGGTTAGAAGGGGTCCCGAGGGGTTCAGGTATATTTCTGATGGATTTGGACCATTTTAGTATTGGTTGACAGATCTGGTGCTAGCGTATCACACCTGCGAATTTGGTGTGCATAGGTGCGAAATCACATATGTTAGAAGGGAGTTCGCAGGTGCGAAGAGAAGGTTGGTTGGCTAATGGCCGCCTTTTGCGTAGCTGGGTCACTTCTGCGTGGCATGCTTCTGTAAGGGAGGTCCACAGATGGGGACACCACATTGGCGAAGGGGTTCCACGCCTATGAGGTTTAGCCAATCGAGAAGAGGTTGCAGATGCGTAGATCTGGACCGTACCTGCGAGCTTTCAGATGCGAGAATTTTGTACGTAGATGTAAAATCACTGGTAGACCTCCTATATTTCGAGGCTTTTTTTTTATTTATTATTTTGAGTTTTGGAGCTCGGTTATATGCGATTTTGAGTCGATTTTCATCACCACTTTGAGGGTAAGTATTTTCTATATGGAATTCTACACCTAAAATATAGAGTTTTAAAGAAAAATTTGGAATTTTATCTACAACTTAAGAGGGTATATTTTGGAGATTCAAAGGTCAATTTGGATTTAGTTTTGGAATCAAATCATATATATGACTCTTGGGGTTATGAGTAGTCGGGCTCTACCCCGTGACAAGTCCGGATTAACGTTTATTGACTTTTGCGAATTTGATTAAAGATTGAAACTTTATTGTTTAAGGTTGTTTCTTATGGATTTATTTGATATTATTAAGTTAGTTTATTTTAGCTTAAAGATTGAAACTTTTGCTTGATTTTAGCTTACTGGGCAAAGGTAAATATCTTGTTTATAAGAGAAAATTATCTCCATAGGCGATGTATTTGCTACTTGTTTCATGATTTAATTAAGAGTCGTGTATATGCGAGGTGACGAGCGTATATGTATAGCTAACTTTCAATCACATTCGGCATTTATTGAATTGAATTATGCATTATGTGAAATTGCTTTTCATGTTCAATTTGATTTTATGGCCATGTGATAATTTATATTCATGATTTAGGAGCATTGCTAAGGTTATGACTTGTTATTTTGACATGAAAGAATATTTTTCCATATCGAGCTTTATTATAATTCATATTCATATACTTGCTTTATTTGCTCCTGTGAGCACCTAATTTTTTTTAATCATTTTTTAGATTTTTGTCACCTTTTAGTGTTTAAATATTTGTTAAGTTTAATCTTGATATTTTATCTTTTATTTCACTTTTTAGTAGGTTTATGTGGTAAAATTAAAAATTATATAAGACTAGCAATTTTATAACTTTTTCCTTAATAGTTTCTTATATTTTTCTAATTCTAATATTAGTGTAGTATTTTTTATTTTAGGTTACGTTTATAAAAAGAAAAAGAAAAAGAAAAAGTGAGCCAGTGAAGAAATGCCAAATGCCAAAAGATTTCATTTTATTTCTAGTAACTAGCTTTCACTCACTTACTTTCTTGGCAATTTACACTACACACCACATGCACCATATGGTTATTCTTTGGAATTGGAATCTAAGGCAAATACACTAAAAAAGACACACTCCAAAACAAAAGGGGGAATGGAAATAAAAGGACGGATAAAAAAATCCAAGAAGTGGAGTGCGATGAAAGAGAATATGACGAAGAAGTAACATTTGAGGAAATCAGCAAAGAGCTAAAGTACTTTGAAAAACCCAAGCCTAATTTGAATGAAACTAAAGCAATCAATTTAGGAGATCAAGATAATGTCAGGGAAACCAATATTAATGTGCACCTGGAACCGCAAATCAAAGAAGAAATAATCAAAGCACTGTTTGAATACAAAGATGCCTTTGTATGGTCGTGTCACGACCCCAATCCCGGTCGTGATGGCGCCTAACACAACTGCTAGGCAAGCCGGACCATTTATACTCTCATCCCGAACATGAAGCTCAAATCAATTACCTGGATATTATTATCAACAATAAAACTAACTGAATAACCACCCAAAGATCTAGGGTCACGAGTCTAGAGCCTCTAAACATGATCAGATAACAATATCTAAACCAAATACTCAAGTATGAATAATGTATATACAAAGGAAAACCGGAATAAGAAGAGAAGCCAGGTCCTGCGAACGCCAGCAGCTACCTCAGCAACTCGGATAAATACTGATAAAAGCTGGAGTGCTCGTCTATCCCTCCTGTGTACCTGAATTTGCACATAAAGGTGGAGGGAGTACGGGTGAGTACTAAGTACTCATTGAGTAATAAATATATACAAGTAGCTGAAAGTAAGAAATCCACAAAATACTACATAATGAAGCTAAACTACAGTCTGATTCCTTCTACGAACTAGCAACAACAACAGTACATTACCACTATCAGAGATAATTCACAGACAAAGATGCAATGCAAAGCACATAACCGCTACGGCGTGTAGCCCGATCCATTTAACGTCGACGGCGCTCACTAGGGGTGTGTACAGACTCCGGAGGGGCTCCTACAGCCCAAGCGCAATACCGCTGCGGCGTGCAGCCCGATCCTCATATCAACCGATGTGGCGTGCAGCCCGATCCATCCTCAGTCCACAACAAACATACAAGTCACACAACAGCTCAAATTATTTATTTCCAGGTTCCAGTTCATAAATTATGAAAATACTTTCTTTTATTAATTTTCCCAAAACAGGTGACTTAGCATTTCAATACGGTGATTTTCAAACCAGGACTGAGATCAGTGATTAAGCAAGTACAGCTATCACACATATAACTATCCCCTAGGGATACTACAGGTCGGCACGAGGCCCCAAACACTGCTTACAGCCCACAATTATATCACACACAATATTTTTCAACCACTAATACCATATTATACTCATTCGGGATTGACTAAGTCTCGATCCCCAGTCACAAATCAATCCCGCACCTTTCATGGGGTGCGAGCCACGCCCTACTAGCGTCACAATGTGCTAAGCCGGGGTTTCGAACCCTCAGGCTACCATATACATAAACTACTCACCTCTAGCCAGTCGAAGACTCGTCCGCGATACCTTTTCCTTTTGAATTTGCCGCCTCGTGCGTAGAATCTAGTCAAATCACAACAATTATATCAAATACAGGTCAAAGAAACATAACCCAATTCAATTTATACGAAACACGCGATAATACAGCAAGTTGGTAAAACCCGACCCCGGGCCCGCTGCTCGAAAAATTCCGAAATTAGTATCAATGCGATCCTCGTCTCGCCACGAGTCCATGCATATAAAATTTACCAAAATCAGAGTTCAAATGGCCCCTCAAATCTTCAAATCTTATTTTCAAATCCCTATGTCCAAAATCCTCAATTTACACCTCAACAACATGTAATCTAGTCGGATTATTCGATGATAATTCAATATTATGGAGTAGTAATAATCACAAGTGACTTACCTCAAGATTTCCCATGATATCTTGCTCAAAATCGCCCCAAACCGTGTTATTTCGCAAGAAAATAAGTAAAAATAACGAGCAGAAACGCAACGACTTTTTATTAGCAAATCTGGTCGCTAAAGAGCCAAATCTGGTCGCTAAAAGTGCCACACCAGACCTGATGCACCAACACTCTTTTATTTTCACTAAAATGGCTTTAACTCCGTCATACGAACTCGGAATTTGACAATTCTTTTTCCTATGACTCCATAATTTCGATACGGATCTAGTGGTTCAAACAAAACTGAATTTGAATCTCATTTGCTCAGTGCAATATCAATTTCGCTCGTTAAATAACTAAATTACATTTCGCGTCAAAAACCCAATCGCGACTTGATGAAATTAAACCAAAATTTTTGGATCTGTCCTATAATTTATTATTTAAATTCTCTAAGTCTCAAAATCAAATTTGGATCTCTAGAACTAAAAATAGACCTTTGGATCATTACATTTATGCTCAAAAGGGCAAAAATCTTCCAAAAATGATCTGTTGGGCATCCGAAACACACCCGAGACCCTGGGGACCACAACCAAAAATACAAACTCAACCTAATACTTCATTCAAACTTGATCGGATCATAAAAACGCTACCTTAAACATCAAAAATCACCAAAATACTAGAATTCGATTAAAACATAAACTTAAACTTTCAAAATTCACATTCGATCAAAAACCCGACCAAACAATGTCCGAATGACCTGAAAATTTGCATACAGATCCAAAATCATCTAATGAAGCTACTTCAACTGTCGGAATTCCATTCCGACTCCCGAATCAAAATATCACCTATCGATTGGATTCCGCCAAAATTCTAACTTCGCCAAAATAGGCTAACTTCTTCACCGGACCTCCAAAATTACTTTCGATTGCGTTCATAAGTCTTAAATCATCCCCCAAAACTAATCGAATCATCGGAATTCAGTTCCGATCCCTATAACTCATAAGTCAACGTTGGGTTGACTTTTCCAACTTAAGCTTTCCTTAAAGAGATTAATTATCCTATTTCCTACCAAAATCGATCCGAATTGACTCAAAGTTTGCACACAAGTCACATTCGACATTACGAACTTGCACCAACTTTCGGAATCACATTCCGACCTCGATATCATAATTTTCACTTCCGGTCGAATTTTCTCGTAAACATTCAAATTCCTATATTTAGCCAAATGACTTCAAAATGACCTCCGGACATCCGAATTCACTTCCGATCGCGTTCCCGACTCCAAAATCACCATACGGATCTATTCCCAAACCCGGAATCCCAAATGGACATCTATAACTCTAAAATGCCTTCCAACCCAAATTTATGAAATTCTTCTAAAATACTAACTTCCACCATATACGCCGATATGCTCACGGGTTATTGAAAACCAAATCCGGACATACGCCGAAGTTCAAAATCATCATACGAGCATGCTGGAACTTTTAGATCCCAATTCCGAGGTCATTTACTCAAAATTTCAATCCTAGTTCATTTCTTCAACTTTAAGCTTTCAAAATGAGAATTTTCATTTAGATTTGACTCCAAACTTCCTGAATTTTAATTCTGACCATACACACAAGTCAATATACCTGAGATGAAGCTATTCATGGCATCAATCTTCTGAATGACGCATCAGAGCTCAAAACGACCGGTCGGGTCGTTACAGGTCGTATAATGATATGATGGATTTGGGCACTGACTTGGTAGTCATAAATTACCAACTGGTCCTGCATTTCCCCCTGTCAAGCAAAAGATAAGGAAATTCGAGACTGACTTAAGTGTGAAGATTAAAGAAGTCACAAAGCAGCATGGGGCATAAGTCATTCGGGTCACTTAATGTCTCACTTGGTTAGCTAATGTTGTGCCAGTACCAAAAAAAGATGGTAAGACTAGGGTATGTGTTAATGATCAAGATCTCAACAAGGCAAGCCCAAATGATAACTCTCCATTGTCGAACATTCACATTATGATCGGTAATTGTGCCAAGCATGAGATCGGGTCTTTTGTGGATTGTTACGCGGGCTATCACCAGATCCCGATAGATGAGGAAGATGTAGAAAATACAACGTTCATCATGCCATAGGGGACATATTGCTACCGGTTAATGACATTAGGATTGAAGAATACTGGGGCAACTTACATGAGGGCTATAACTACCATATTTCAAGACATGATACACAAGGAGATTGTGGTTTATATAGATGATATGATCATAAAGACAAATAAGCAGTTCGACCATGTCGGAACCTTGAGAAAGTTTTTCCCAAGGCTCTGCAGGTGCAACCTCAAGCTCAATCCGACAAAATATTCATTTGGTGTCCCGTCTAGGAAACTTTTGGGATTGATAGTCAGTCGACGCGTCATTGAGTTGGATCCGTCAAAGATCAAAGCCATCTAAGAATTACCACTGCCAAAGAATAAAACCAAGGTGATGAGTCTAATCAGGAGATTAAATTACATCAGCAAATTTATTGCTCAACTCACGATAACTGGTGAGCCCATCTTTAAGTTGCTGAAGAAGAATGTTGTAATTGAGTAGACTGATGAGTGTCATGAAGCATTTGATAAGATCAAGAGGTACCTGTCAAACCCACATGTGTTGGTCCTGCTGGAGGTAGGGAGACCTTTAATCTCTATTTGATGGTCCTGAATAATTCTTTTGATTGTGCGTTGGGTCAACACGATATCACGGCCTACTAGGAGCAAGCCATTTATCATCTCACAGGAAGTTCACTTCTTATTAAGTTAAGTATATTCTTCTTGAAAGAACATGTTGAGCCATGACTTGGGTGGAATAAAAGTTGAAGCATATTCTGCCGTCCTACACTACTTACCTTATTTCTCGCATGGATCATCTGAAGTATATCTTTCGGAAATATATAACCATAGAAGACTTGCAAAAGAAACATATGACCATAGAAGACTTGCAAAGTGGCAGATTTTACTCATAGAGTTTGACATTATCTATGCAAAAGGATATAGAATACAAACTGCTAACCGAAAGCCATCACAACCCTCTCAAGAAAACCACAATTAACATAAGATCGCTTAAACCAGTGTTGGTATAAATTAAATATTGATGCAAGCTACAAAGCAGTCCATAAGAGAGGCTTGGGAGGTGTATTCAGGAACTTCATGAATGGGAATTGTATAGTAGGGTTTACAAAATGCACTCATACAAATGATTCATTGGAAGCAGAACTAATGGTTCAACTGGAGAGACTACAAATTGCTCAAGAATATGATGTATTTCTACTAAAAGTGAAATTAGACTCCACTGAGGTAATACAATCCATGCACCATGACAATCAAATATGTAATGAGTTTATTAACAGACATGCAGGATGTTAATCCACCAAGGGAAGGAAGTGATCCTCAGGCACGTGTTCCGGCAAGGGAATTAAGTGGCCCATTAGCTAAAAAATATGCATGACAGAGCAAAGAAGGACAAAAGAATATTTTGTGCAACCCTCATTTTGTGTTGAATCCTATGTAATCAAAGGCGAGAAGGAAAAATATATTTTTGTAAAGCATCTATCAACTAATGCTTGTAATGTTTAGCATCACTAGGAAATCAATGTGTCCTAAGTGCCACAAGCAATATATGTAATGTTTTAATTCCACCGTAGTACTAATATAAATATTCTGTTTTGCTCCCAAAAAAACTTATAGGTGAGTTTACTGAATTTTTGCATGATGCAACAACAACAACAATAATAACAAAAAAAAAACTCAGTGTAGTCTCATAAGTGGGGTTTGGAGAAGGTGTACACACACCTTATTCCTGTCTTAAAAAGGCGGAGAAGTTATTTCTAGAAGACCCTCAGCTCAAGGGAAAAAAGTGGAAGGGACAATAACAAGCAAACCAATCTGACAACCAAAGCGAAAATACAAAACTAATACTAAGTAATGCAAACAGAAACCGAAACTAGGAACAATAAGTAATAACAACAATTTATGGATAGAAAGAAATACCTAAAGGACACTAGGAGATGTATTAAAGCTACTGTGACAAACAAAGACAACACTCAACTACCTAACCATATTCTTAACCTACACGCCTTCTTATCTGTGATCAAGTTCTCAGTCAACTGAAGCAACACCATATATTACACATCTTCCTATCTTCGCGGGATAGTTCACTTAAATCCTCTTTATATTTAAGTCTTTTTTAAGTTTTTAAAACAATTTTAGGTTACTAGTAAATAATTTTCAAGAGAATAAATTAGAAAAGTAAGTTTGCAATTAATAATTGAGGACAGAACTTCATATTTTTGGCATTCATGATCAATTTAAATCAGTTAAGTTGGGGTGAAGGAAAAAAGTAAGTACTAATACGAGAGCAGTTAATGACAAAATGCGACAGAATTTTTGTGTAAACATAACACGGTATAGTTAGTTTTCGGATTGGTCATTAAAAAATAGCCGGCGTTTATTAAGTTAATGAAAAATAGCCACTATTTTGCTGCAATAGAGACAGGTCCAACATATAATATACTGGAGTTCGGTGCACCTATGCATGAACTTCATCATATTATGTTGGACCAGTATACTTTGCTGGCTACAGTATAATACACTGGAGACTCGGGCACCGGTGCTCCAAACTCCAGTATATTATGCTGGACCGATATACTTGCTGAAACTCTATATTTTTATATAAAATATAAATATGTACAGAAATACATATATTTTTGACAATCATTTTTTAGAGCAACTAAAATATATATTCTTCTAAAAAAAATTCAAGTTAAATCAAAATTCATGTTAAATGGTGGACACAAGTTACTTTCTTTAAACTTTCAGGTGAGATCTTGATCAAAACAAAAGTTTCGGTGGGCCATTTAAGCTATTGTACTAGGAAGAAATTCAAAATTCAGAAATAATCATAGTTTTAAAGGTAATAAAATTCAAAAATAATCATAGTTTTAAAGGTAATCAAAATTTAGCCACTTTTCATGTAAAGATAAATATGAACGAAAATACTGTTCAAAATTCGGAAAATACTCCAATATAATATACTCAAGTTCCAGCATAAGTATATTGGAGTTCCAGTATAATACATCGGTCTAACATAATATGCTGGAAATTCATACACAAGTGCTCCAATCTCTAGTATATTATGCTGAAATTTTTTGCGTGTTGGAGTTCCAGCATAATATGCTTGAAGTTCATACACAGGTGCACCGATCTCTAATATATTATGCTCGAACTTCATGTTGCAGTAAAATAGTAGTTATTTTTTAATAACTTTGCAAATGATGGCTATTTTTGAATAACCAGTCCGAAAATGGCTAACACGTGCTATTTTTACATCAAACTAAAATACATCACAATATGCCAATAGCCATATCCTATTTATGGGCTATAATGCTCAGTAGAAATTGGAAAAATTACCAGGTATGTCCATTTATAAGTAACTCATTATAAAAATTAGTCAATTCATGAAATATTACTAATATTAGCCAATTAGCTATTTGTAGCAAAATTAGATCATTTATTTTTTAATTTTTTTTGAGTGAGTGTTATTAGAGTAGATTTGATACCTTTTAAAGAGTTCGGATCTCAGTTTTGGGATGAGTTGGTAAAGATTTGAGGTGGTTTGAACTAAAAGTTCGAAGTAAAGCTCGTACATGAAAAAAAAATGTGTATTACACTGTGATCATTTGTAAAAAAAATGTATTATTTGTGTATCACATATGTATCATATTTGTATAAATTATATATCACATGTATATTCATGTATACCTGTGTGTGAGATACATACGTGATACATGTGTCGCAGAAGAACTTTTCTGAACTCAATTTAATTACGAATTTTGATACAAAATTAGTCCAAATCACCTCGAGACTTCCTCAAATTTTGTATATTGACATACCTATATGATTTCAATGAATTTTAACTATACCCATTGAAAAAAATTCCTTTTTTGTTTAGACTATAATATTATCTTTTTTTGTACTTCATTATATTTGCTACCTCATCCATAAAATTTCATTTCCATCTTGTATCTAATGTGCTAATCACACTTAAAAATATGGGGGAGATTTTTCCATGTGATTATTTGAGATAAAGAACCTTATTTATTTAGTTTTTCAATTTTTATATGTGTTTGGCTAGTTTTGATAAGTTTATGATCAATGGCTAGAAGTTGGTATGTTGAAAGTTATATAGGATATTTGTGTAAGTTTTCCCTAGAAATTAAGGTCTATATATAAAGTTGCCCAAAGCCCATTACGAACCCAACTCCTCTGCAACAAAAACGGACTGCAATTACCTTCTCGACCCATAAATTTGAGATATTCAAATAAGGAAGTACGGAAATTTTCATGGACGATCATTGAATTTCAGTTAATTACATGAAAGATGCTAAATTCCGTATCGAAAAACACAAGTATGTACGTAGGGCATCGACATGTGTAAAATTACTATATAAATATAGTTATATCAGCAACTCACTTTACATGATATACAATGTTTTTCACTGTATGCATCCAAAGAGTATTTTTTTTCTAGTGGTGCCACATGAATTTAGTATTTGTGCATTATATTTTCTTGTGATATATAGACACAGTCGACTTATCTTTTCTATTACAAAATAATTATTATCTTTTCACTTTGATGCAATAAATTGAAATTTTGATTACCATCCAAAAAATTAACTATGAAATTTCATAGGGCGTCTTTCCACTTCTACTCATTTAACTTTGTTCCTGGTTTTTTAAAATACTTAAATATAAATATACCGTCAGAACTTCTCCATCTTCTTCATATGTGATGTAAAAATTGAAGCTTTATTTCTTAATTAATTTGTGATTTGAATTGAGTATATAATATTCCATCGAGCTTACATTGAATATTCCGAATATTTGGATTAGTTTGGTTGAAAAAATTGAAAACACCACTTGTTGGGACAATGTAAGTCTACTAATTTTTGAAGGTTTGGTTGAGCCTAGCTAAACATTGAAAATGATTAAGATTAGTATTAACACACTGTATATCAAATTCAGAGTGATTTGGACCAATAGGAATCAATCTTAAAATAAAATTTGTTGCAGAAATTTCTACAAAGGTAAGTATGATCCGTCGAATGTGTGAAAAAATTATAGTTCTGAATTTGAAACAAATTTTTTCACACATTCGACGGATCATACTTACCTTTGTAGAAATTTCTGCAACAAATTGATTCCTATTGGTCCAAATCACTCTGAATTTGATATACAGTGTGTTAATACTAATCTTAATCATTTTCAATGTTTAGCTAGGCTCAACCAAACCTTCAAAAATTAGTAGACTTACATTGTCCCAACAAGTGGTGTTTTCAAATTTTTCAACCAAACTAATCCATACTTAAACAGACCTTCATTTAAACTCATATCTTCTTCTAAGTGCGAGTTAATAAATTAAGTATGCATTCGAAGAAGAATAGTGCTTCAAAAGTGTTTGTATTTTCTGGTAAAAGGCCAAAAATATACTAATCATGGAGTGAATGTTCTCCTATGGTTATCAGGGTTAAGCGTAGCATCTTCTAGTCTTTCAAATCCACGATGCATCCATATCGGCGTTCGATGAAATTGAAAAATCTGCTGAAGGTAAACAAAAACTCACACCTATGATGTTTGTTGTTTTTTGTGGTAAGAAGCACGAATATATAAAAGTTGATCTGAGTGTGTTAAAATGCTTGTTGGAGCCGAGGGTAGATACTTTCATGCTTTCCAATATTATGATAAAGCCTTAGAAACCTTCAACAAATTCAAAAAAATAAGTTTTTCACAAGATTCATCTTCAAGCTCGACCGTTGAAAAAAGCGAAGAAGTGGTAACAAATGAAAGTGCAGTAAGTGCTATTTTATCTGCTATGTTAGCGGGCATATTTATTGGGTTGAAGCTGTCTGAAAACGTTGGAAAGTAACTATGTCAATTTTAGTTCATGTGTTATCTTGTATTTGAAAAGTGTTTGTTATTTCTATTTGGTGTGCAAGAGTCGATGGCTTTGTTTTTACTTTTGAATATCAAGTGTTGTAATAAAGTTGGGCATGATTATTTTATTTTCAATTTCTTCATTATTTCATAATCTATGAAGTTCTAAATTTTGTGACTTCTTTAGCATTTTGATCATGTTTAACCATTGGTATTGTCCTTGTCCGGTTAATATGTGCTTTATCAATTATGTAGATTTCAAAAATATAAAAATAAAAATATTTATGTATTAAATATTTGCAGCAATCAACTTAGGAGACACTTGGAGTCCTTGTTGATTAAGCTTTCTGGATTAGTTTTTTGAGGGAAAAAATATATTTTAGAATGATTTTTGGATAACATTATTTTAGTTTCACTAGAATTAAAACTGGACTTTGTGTTATTTAATTTTCTCATATATTTTGGTCTGGAACAATTTTGAGCTGGTTCTAATTTTTTCAATTAGATGCAAATAATTTCAACTTGTTACTTGTAGAAATTTTGTGCTGGTTTAATTTTCTGAATTAAAGCTTTTGAAACTGGTTAAATTCTTTGAGATCTACATAATTCATAGTGAAGCTGAATTACGCATCTTCTTTCGTATTGGAGATAAATGTGTCTAATGGGTGGGCCGGGCCGGGCCTGATTTTTTAAAACCCGTACGGGTTTTTTACTGGGCCGATTCCGAGCTCTCCCTTAACGGGTTTAATGGGTTGGGGTTTTTTCGGGTAAAAATTGACCCGTACGGGTTACAGGTTAAAGGGGCCGGGCCGGGCCGGGCCGGGTTTGACGTTTTTTTTGTAATTTTGTATAACTATTGTAATTTATTTAAAGAACACAAAGTAAATGATACTTGTGCACATATAAAGTTTTAATGTAAGACTTTAAGTTTGTATTTCAAAAATAAGTTAGATGATTTAGTTTCAATTTAAGACTTTAAGTTTGAAATTGAAATTTAAAAATTGAAGTTTCAAATTTCAATTTAAGACTTTAAGTTTGAATTTCTAAATAAAAGTTTTAATTTAAGACTTTAAGTTTGATTTCAAAATTAAAGTTCCAATTTAAGAATTTAAGTTTGAAACTTTAAATTTGACATTCAAACTTAAATTGTTAAAGTTTCAATTTAAGATTTTAAGTTTGAATTTCAAAATTAAAATGTTAAAGTTTCAATTTAACACTTTAACTTTGAATTTCAAATTTAAAGTTTCAATTTAAGTTATATTAAGAATTTGTATTACTTTAAAATATAAATTAAAGAATAGAAGGAATATGAGAAAAATTGCACTTGCTGCAAATTGCAAGTGCTTCTTTTATTTCATATTTCATAACTCAAATTTGAAACTTACAAATTGAATGTTTACATCTTTTAAGACTTGAACAAATAACAATAGGTAAATTCAAATATTTTGCATTGCCCTGCTAAGTTCATCATAATCAATATGAACTGATTGGCCTTCTTCTGGAGTATTTAATTCGGATGGGTGACCACTTGTTAATATATCTCCAAGTTCCTCGTCTTCTGGGCGATCAACATCTTCATGTCCTTGATTTCTTCTTTCCGATCTAATCCAATCTCTCATACATACTAAAACTTCCAAAGCATTGCTTCCTAATGAGTGACGCGTATTCAAAGAGTAGAAAAGAAATTTCCGCTATATGTACTAAACCCATAGCAATAGTAGGGTAATAAGATCCAGAAAACTCAACAGCAGCAGTATAAAATTTATGTAAAAATTTAACAACATCATTAATGACCGCCCAATATCAGTTGTTAACATACGACTTGGATTCGTACAATGTGCATTAGCAACTTCAGTTATTGGATATCTATATTTATAGCAAACTTTTAAAAATAAATATGTATAGTTCCATCTAGTAACCCTCCAGTAGTAGGGTTAATAGTTGTTTGACTATCATCACCATCTAGGCCCCATTCTATCGGTGTGAAGCTCTCATATGCCTACTAAGCGTTCCAGTTCCCCCTAAATTTCCTCCAGTCAAATGTTTAAATGAATCTTTACAAATTTTGCATCTAACTCTATTAGAACCTTCAATTAATTCAAAAAAATTCCAAACCTTACTTCTTTTTCTACGATTAGTCGTCGGAGCCGTAGGTGGTCTACTACTAGTGCCACGACCACCACCCATTGTATCAACTCCAACACTACCTACCCCATCACTAGGTGCACTAGTAGGTGTAGCAGATATCTCTTCTTCAATTCTTATTTCATTATCTTCTATTCTATAATCTTCTTGTAATTGTTCATAATCTATATTTTCATTAGGCGATGTTTCAAGAACAATAGATATTGGGCTATTACTACCAGATGCTGAAGAATTACCTCTACTTTTACTCCCCCTACCAGTAACTTTTCTACACGTTTTTTTAGCAGCACTAAACATATTGTGAAATTTAAGGAATAAATAAGCACAAAATAAATATGCAATTAAAATATTAATAAGAGAAAGAGTTGGAGGGAGTGCACCGAATTGGAGCACTTGGTTATGCAATTCCGAATTTCCGATGTTACCACGAACAAACGTCAAGCCAATATTCCAATTTCCAACTTGAAGTTCAAAACCCGAATGATAAAATACTATAATTGAATTTCAATTATTCAACAAAAATGAGCCAAATAAATACGAAGATGAAATGAGAAATTATTAAGACTTGAAGTCTTGAACTAGATAATTAGAGAATAGTGAATGATAGAATTTAAGATTGAGATGTGAATTTTACGTGAGAAATTAAGAAGAGGGGGGGTATTTATAGATTTACATAAGGCTACATTTGTAAATTAAAAATGTGTTAAAAATTAAAAAAAATGGCCAAAATTTAAATAGATCCGTTGGCCAATGAATTTCAGTGATTCTAGCCGTTTGGGGTGGGCCCATAAATCTGAATTTCAAAAAAAACCCGTGAAGGGTACTGTTTTGCCGGGCCGGTTTACCCGTGAAGGGTACTGTTTTGCCGGACCGGGCCTAACCGGTTTCGGTTAACCGTTACACTATATAATCCGGAACAAACCCCTACCCCATTATAACCCAACCCACCCGGCCCCATTTCTACCGGTCCGGGCCGGTTCCGGTTTCTACCGGTCTGTGCCGGTCCGGAACCGGTCCAACCCGACCCGTTTAACAGGTCTAATTGGAGAGCAGGATTTGGATTTGTAGAAATTTAAAATTATCAAATGATTCTTTTTCTTATTTTCCAAGTTTTTATAAATAAAATTATTCTATATTATATTAGTTGTGACATCCTAATATATATATTTTTTGTATCCCTTTTATGAATCTCTGGTTCTTCCATTTTTAATTTTTATTTTATTTATATGACAAAGTTTGCTTATCTGATACAAAAGTTAAGAAAATATTTAATTCATAATATACTTGTAAAATATCCTAATGAAATTTTTTTACTAAAATCAGAAAAAAATTTCTCTTCTCCATTCCAAAAAAATCCGGTTGGTAGGTTACCATTTAGCTTCTCATGCCTACTATTTAGATTTTCAATACAATATTTATTAGCCTCAAATATTTAGCTTCTCAACGAAGTATTTATTATTCTCAACCATTTAGTAGTGCGTAGGTAGAATTAGGTTGAATTTTAAGTCCAAGATTTTATTCTCAGCCGGTTAGAAATATATTGTTACAGATATAAAATAAAAATATTCTTAAAATTGATTTCAAACGTAAGAAATGAAAAATGTTATAGCAAATCAAAAGCACAAGTAGCATAACTAAATCAACAATAAAAGGTTAAAGGTAATAAAGGGATAGAAAAAATAAAACATATCCTAAAAACTAATCAATTTCAACCGGATACGATCATGAGTTCCTTCTCCCTTCACTTCAATATTGAAGTCAACATATAGTGATGAAACATCCACCAACGTGAATTTGACGACGAAACTTTGCTTGACATAATTATCCAAAATAAAAAGTTTCCAGCCTTCTCTGGACCTTCTTCGATCACCGACGCTCATAGATACAAACTACTCTTTGCCACGATAATGAGAAAGTGCGATTTCAACTGTTGGAGAAAGATGCTTGTATATTTTTCTTGAAATATATTGAAAAGAAAATAATAATTTTAGTAAAGCTTAAACACAAAAAAATATATACAACACTGATGCATAACCAAATCGTCATAGTTGATGTATAAATCAGTCATAACCATTTCAAAAGTTGGAGGATTCTCTTCTTCATCCTCACTAGTACAAGAGTAAGTCAGGCATCGTTTGGTAGAGTGAGAGGCATCAATAGTTAGTGTTTGTAGGAGGGTGAATTTTTAGGTCTTAAGTGTTTGAATCTTTTTTTATTTTTTATATAGTTTTTATGAACTTTTACTAGATTACATGGGGTCATGTAAACAATATTCTCCTTATATTTTTTGAACCAATTCCAAGTACATGAATTGCTTTAATGGGAATTCAACCACTGAATTAATGCGGTAAGTAAGAAGAATTTAAGGAGTTGCATAACAGTTCAATGCAAACATCTGATCTACCCTCTTATTCATCTTTACAAACCTTCTTAATTTAATCTTCTATGTTTATTAAAGACCGAAATTTCAAAAGCCAAAAATGGAAGGTTCCATATGAAACTAATCATTTGAACTGGTCCATATGAAACTAATCGTTTGAAATTTAGTTTGTGAGTGACCAAAATTTCTACAAAATATTTGGAGGGAAACAAAGGGACTCTTAAAGTAACGATTGGAGGAAAGTATTTTCTCTCTCTCTCTCTCTCTCTCTCTCTCTCTCTCTCTATATATATATATATATATATATATATATATATATATATATAGTTAACATATTTGTTATGGAAGAATCGTTTCATATGAATTCTAACGGGTGTATTGAAGAAGAGGAATTCCATCTATGGTTTAGGATGAAATTGCCCGGATCGTACATCAAGCGCGATTATATGGTAATATATTTTTTTTTGATTTTTTTAGTTAACATTAAATAATTTTTACCCTATCTTTCCATCGTACAATACCTTTCAAAGAAAATATGTCAATATTTTCCTCTTAATACGGTTAAGACATTACTACAATATAGCGGGAAGGAGTGGAATGTGACTCTATGTGTTGTTCAAAGAAGACTCGTTAAAGGGTAAAATCAATTTATAATAAGTTAAAGAAAGGGAGTGTTCTTCCTTTTGAACTTGTAGAGGCAACATCACATACAGTGATATTCGTTGTTGAAGTGCAATGATAGGAACATCTAAAGCTTAGGTTTTTCATGTACGCCCGTGTTCAGAGCCCGGAACCGAAATAATAGTAAAATAAACAAAAAATACCGAAATAAACCAAAAAAAAATACAGAATTAAGCATTTCGCAGTATAAAACTACGAATTGCACTAACGGCCGTTAGTGCAATTCGCAGTTTTATACTGCGAAATGTCATTTTTTAATTTTTTTTTTTAAAAATGGCCGTATTTTAAAAAGTGGCCTATTTCGCAGTATTGTACTGCGAAATAGGCTATTTCGCAGTACAAAACTGCGAAATAGGCTGCAAATGGGCCCACTTTTTAATTAAAACTCATAATTCGTAGTTTTGTAGTGCGAATTTGATTCTCAAAATTTCCTTATTTATAGACGACTGAACTTCATCAAAACTCTATCAACGCAAATTATTTTGGTTTTTCTCTCTTCTCCTTACCAATCCATTTTTTATAATGTCTCAAGTTGCCAAAATGAGGGTTTCATTGTATTGGGGGGGTGAGGTTATTGTGGATAATATCTCAGTGAGGTATAGCTCTCCTCCACAGTGTCATGTTAAATTGCCGCTTAATATGCAGTACGATACTTTGGTATCGTTGTTACGTAAAAAAATGAGTGAGCGGAGGCGTTCGGTTAGCATTAAAGTAACCGGAAGATTTCCTTATTCAGTGACTCCGCATGGGTTTGCTTATTATTCTGAGTTTAACATTGACGATGATGAAAGTCTTAGAGATTTTTTGCGGGTTCCGGACGAATATAGAGAATACATTGTAATAAAATTATTAGAAATGTATGTGAAGGTTGAAGACCTTAGTAGTAATGAGGGAGTGCGTATAAGTGATAACCCACATTCATCGGATGGTTATTTTGGAGGAGCATTAGGCGGACATGTTGGAGATGGAAGAGGTTCTCTTGATTTGAATTTGTCACCACAGGCGAATGAGGAGCCAGAAAATAATGTTACTACTTCGTATAATCAACAAGACGACTGTTAAACTTAAATTTAGTGAAATCTTTTTCTTTATGTTTTATTTGGATTTGTATTTATAGTTCTAATTTTCATAGGGTGTATCGTCCGCAATTGAATTTGACAAATTATGACGACGTCCCTAGTTGGAATTTGCAAAAATCTGCAGTATTGGAGCACGGTGGTCCCTCTGGTAGTTATCAGCAACCTCAAGAAAGCCAGCATGAAACTTCAAGACAATACGAGTTGTAAGTATAGTGATGTAGTGATATGTACATTTAAATTTCAAGACAATACGATTAGGATACTTAAATTTTTGTTGGTTATACGCAGTGAAAACGAGCTTGTTGAAGCTCCTGGACTAACACAGTTGCCTGTACACGATGTTTTTACTCGTGACTTAGCAGATGCACAGAGTCAGGAGGATGATAGTGATTACGATAACAATGTGGATGAGTCTGGTGATGAGACACCCTTCCGTGAGGAGGGTGATGATGTGGAGGGTGACGATGACGAGGAGGAAGTGAATGTGGAGCCTGATTTGACTAGAGAGCATGTTCCTCCTTCCCCTCCCGGTTAGACGAAGAGTGTATGAATCCCACGTGCCTTTTCATGAGAGAAATATTCCATACCTGGATAATTTGCCTGCCATGCCTAATGTTGATGCATTGACAGGGGATTATGATGAATTACGATCGAAGATGTGGGATGAATGTAGACCAGGCTGTTGTTACAAAGGGCATGTATTTCCCTAACAAAGCTCGCCTAGTTAGGGTTGTAAAAATCTATAGCATAAGGGATTGTCGTGAGTTGACGATAACCGAGTCAACTAGGGATAGATACAAGGCTGTATGTCGCAGGTGGTTCTTGGGCTTCATTGGATGCTTCGTGCTACAAAGAAAAAATCTGGTTTGTGGAAAGTTGGTAAATATATTAGCGATCATAGATGTGAAATGGACACATTCAATGAGAACCACTTCAACCTGGATGTTGACTTGATTTCCCTTGTCTTGGTTCTATTTTTGGAAGTGTCTATTAGATTTAAGATTAAAGAGTGTATTACAGTTGTCCACAAGGAGTATGGTTGTACTATAAGTAAAAGAAAGGCATATCTCGGTCGCAAACGTGCCTTTGAACTAATTTATGGCGACTGGGATAAGTCCTTTTCAAATCTTCCCCGGTACATGGCTGCACTGCAACAATTTAACCCCGGTACTATTGTTGAATGGAGGCGCGAGCGAAGTCCTGGCAGGCCGGAATTTATATTCAACTATCTATTTTGGTCATTTAAACCAGCAATAGATGGTTTTGTACATTGTCGTCCTGTAATTTCCATAGACGGTACTCATGTCTATGGAAAGTATGATATTAAGCTTTTGATTGCAGTTGCTATAGATGCCAATGGCCAAATATTTCCACTTTCTTTTGCCATTTGTGCGAACAAAAGTGAAGAGACGTGGATGCAATTCTTGAACCACTTGAAGCAACACGTTGTGAAACAGCGTTCAGGTATTTGTCTAATTTCTGATCGGCATGGTGGTATTTTAAGTTATGTACGTCACTTGCCTGAATGGCAGGCACCGCATGCATACCACCGTTACTGTGTGAGGCACCTAAAGGCCAATTTTCAAAAGAGATTTCCTGACAAGGCGTTGCATGACTTAACGTGGATGGCTGCAACTGAGCACCAGCTATGTAAATTCAATAGGTGCATGGAAGCAATCCGGCAGTTGGAACCACGAGCCTATAGTTGGTTGATGCAACATGACACTCAAATGTGGACATTGCATGCTGATGGTGGCATACGATGGGGAGCCCTCACCACGAATGTGTCGGAGTCATTTAATGGATTGTTGAAATCTGCCCGTGGACTGCCTGTCACTGCCATGGTCCGCATGACTTTCAAACAGAGTGTAGAGAGATTTGTTGAAAGGCATGCAACTGCATCATCATTGTTGGATAGAGGTGTTGAATTTATGCCAATACCCATGGAAAGATTCGAAAAGTACAGGAAGCGAGCACAGTGGCATTCTTATTTTTAGTACGACAATGAACAAGGTGTTTTCGAAGTTAAGACAGGTAATCGTGGACACCGTGGGAATAATGTACATACGGTGAATGAAAGTAGAATGTTATGTTCGTGTGGGAAATGGACCATCTACCACATGTCGTGCCCACATGCATTGAAGTGCTTTCAACAAGTTGGCTATGGGGCAATAAACTACATTGATAGGCACTACAGTGTTGCAGCATACGTAGACACGTATAGTGGAAAGTTGCATCCTTTAGGTGCTGAGCATTATTGGCCGACGGAACCTTTTAAGTTGGTATGTAACAAGGAGTACTTGCGCAAGTTGAGAGTACAAAAGAGAACACGTATACCAAACCAAATGGATGTTGGTGAGTCTGTTTATGCACGTAAATGTAGCATATGCTCCCAAACTGGACATGACCGCCGTAAATGTCCTTCAGGTGCAAGTTCGTCCAATGTACCCAACTATCAACCATAACATTAGTTCCTTATTTTTGTATTATTAGTTGTAATATATGTATGTAGTACCTTTCGTGCATTTGAAATAAAATTATTCTTCAAATTACGTATGTTGTTGTAATTTTCTTAATGTGATGTTGTGCAATTTTAAATAGTGTATAATAATACGAAAAGTGAAGTTATGAAAACCATGTGAATTGTCATATCTATGTCATTTCGTCCATGTAATTCGTAGTTCAATACTACGAAATATAAATTTGTCCTTTTATTTGAAAAAACCTGAAAATTATGTGATTTTTAGTGTCCTAGTAATTCGTAGTTCAATACTACGAAATGTAATTCGTAGTTTAATACTACGAAATGTAATTCGTAGTTCAATACTATGAAATGTAAAGTTGTCACTTCTTACGAAAAAGCTGCATTTTTTGTAATTCGTAGTTTAATACTACGAAATGCAATTCGTAGTATTATATAACGATTTATGTTTATGTTGCCTATAAATACGGGGCTCATTACCGTCATTACACGTGCTTAAAATCTTACAAAGCGCAAATATTTCTTGCGAACGTTTGATATTTTCAAAGTGTGTTACTGTACAATATTTTAAATGGCTCAATATGGAACACCAGTGTGTTACTGTGGAAAAAAATGTGTGCAACAAACATGTTGGGAAGGTGATGATGTTGGACGCCACTACTGGATGTGCATGAACCAGATGGATTGCTACAAAAATCCGAATGAGCCAATGTGTGAGTTCAATGAATGGGCTGAGGAACAATGTCTCCAAGCAAACTACAGAGAACGAATGCTTAATCTGCATAATATGTGGTTAGCGCAAGCAGAAAGCAGCTACAATAGCAATATAAGAAGGATAGAACTCAGGGACGAGGTGAGGGAATAAAAAAATAAAAAACTAAGAGCAGAATGGAAATTGGCATCAGCTATGGGAGAAAACAAAAATAAACAGGAAATTGCGGAGCTTAAGGCGAGAGTAAAAGAGTTAGAAGACGAACAAGAACGACTGCTAGAACAATTTAAGTGGCTAGAACGCAGAATAAATGGAAGCTCATAGACGAAACAATTTAAGTGGCTAGAACGTCTACTTGATTTTACTCTCGTTTAAGTGTCATTTCAGTTTAACTGTAATAGTATGTTTGTGTTTGTATTGAACAATTTTAAGTTTTATGGGAATATTATGTTGTAAGTTTTATTGGAATATTATGTTTTAAGTTTTATTGGAATATTATGTTTGTGTTCTATTTTATATATAGATATTTGGCTCATTGTTCTATTTATTGCTTTAGTTATATTTGAATTGGAAGTGTTGTTTCTACTATTAATGCTATGTTTGTATTTATACATTAATGAAATCAAAAAATATTTATTTATTCACAATAAATGTTATTTACACAAGTGTATATACATAATGAAATCAATGAGTGCCGCATGCTTTGTGCCTCAAATTTGTTGCTGGCCTAAGCCGCATCCCCTGTCGGTCTGGCACACTATCTGGATCATCATCGTCAAGCCGCCTCTTTATGGGAGGATGTGCAGCGGCATCTACAGCACAACTTGCATGGTCGGAGGAATAGGCCGTTGGGCCGGCACCAACCTATAAAAAATAAGTAATGTTAGATAAAATAAGAGAGGTATTTAAATTATTATGGTTAACAAATTATTTCTCTCGCAATGGTCTCGTCGAGGTCCTGCGTATATTCATCGATGGTCGGCTCATCATCGCATGTAGTATGGTCAAACATGGTCTGAGATGAAGACTGCATAAAAATAGATGTAATGAATTTATTGCATCGAAAGTAAAAATAATGTAGAATTGAAAAACATAAGTAATACAAACATACCGCATCAAATGCAGGGGACGATGGATAACTCAACCTACGACCGCCATCCACGTCACGGGTCGGCCGATGCTCAGCTGCAGTAGATGTGCCAGCGAAGTACTCATGTACATCCCCGTCAAAGGTACCCATAATCTACAATGGTCCGGATGGGGTCATCTGTGTCGCTGGCAATGACAACCGAAGGTCGTATGAGGGCATACTGCTGCCAGGGTCGTATGAGGGCATGCTGCTGGAAGGGTCAGCTGGATGGGTCATAAAACCCCGCTGCATGCTGCTGGAAGGGTCAGCTGGATAGGTCATAAAACCCCGCTGCATGCTGCTGGAAGGGTCAGCTGGATGGGTCATAAAACCCCGCTGCATGCTGCTGGAAGGGTCAGCTGGATGAGGCACATAACCCTCCTGCTCATCTTCAAACCCCCCAGCTCCAAACCCTGCAGGTGGGTCGACCGACTCCTCAACACCCCCTTGCCGTGCACGTCGTCGTCGTCCCCTGCGAGCCCTAGCCCCTGCACGGGGGACTGGCCTACCCCTCCGGTACGCGTCTGGATCCATATAATCGGGCTCATCATCTAACCTATTGTCCTCCCTCGCTCTTCCAGTCCCAAACGACACATCTGGGCAACCGCCTGTCCATACTCAACCAGTCTAGGGTTGTCTTCACACTGCTGGATATCTATACTAGACTGGTAGACCCGGTTAAACCAACTAACCTGTGAAATAAGTCAATTAGTAATTAAATAACTCTATGCCACAATTATATGATATTAATAAGTCAAACAAACATACCAGTGACTCGTGCCTCCCGGCATACGGTCTGTACCGGCTGTCAAGCATGTGGCTGGGGTTCCCGACATGCCGTCGGGTGTGACATCTGTACCAGCCCTCATAAAGCGCAATAGTAGCCTCCTGGTACGGTGTCGGCGGTGGCGGGATGCGCTGAGCTCGCTCCTCCCAATGAACTACCTGGTCACGCAGCCACGCTACATAATCCCGGCCCATGTTGTGACGGTCGTCACGCTGATAATGAGTAGGGTCCCAGGAGGGATCACTCGGTACCGGCTGATGACGACCAAACTGATGAAGCACACGCTCCGTCGCATGATACTCAACAAATTCCCAGAATATCAATGGGACGGAGCTGCTCCATATGAGCCGGTCTGCCGAGCAAATAGCAAGTAGGTGCGCAAGTAGCTCATCAGTGTACGGCATCCAGATGAACTACAACGAATAACAATAAATTAGTATGCAAGGTACAACTACATTCAAAACAATCAACTTTATGTAGATGTTTACCTGTCCAGTATGCAACATATCCAACTGGTCCCTAATAAGGGGGAGATTGTGGTGAACATCCACTCCTCGGTAAGTCCCCCGCCGGAGAATCCATCTCACAGCTAGCGGGAGGGGCGGATAGTCCTGTGCCGGCAGAGGTGGCTGTAGTGGCATGATACGCTGCCACGCCCAAACCTAAGAAAAAATGTTGATGTAAATTATGAGTCATTTCACAATATATAATTTGTGCTTAATTAATTTTGGAAGTATTTTGCACCTGAAGGAGTGGCAAAAAACCACCAATATCAGTAGCTGCACCGATGCTAGCCCGGCACATGCTCCTGTAGAGATACGCCAGAACAGCAGCTGCCCAACTGTACTGATGCACCTACTCCATATCCTCCGGAGAGTGGAGAAACCGCATCGATATCTTGTTCCCCGACGTGTTGGGAAACAAGACACACCCAAATAGCATGAGTAATGTCATCCAAGTGAAACGGATAATTCACAGCTCCTCTGTCTCCTCCGTGAACTGTGGATGCAACTCCGCCATGAACGCTCTAATGACGGATAGCTGGAGACCACAACCACCAACGTTGCCCTCCGGGTGCAAACCTATCATCCGTCCCATCACATCCGCCAGTTGTGCGCGGGTCATCCGTCTCCACTCCTGGGGCAGTGTCAATGCGCGACCCTCAATGCGCAATCCATACAGCACCTGCACATCCTGGAGAGTGATCGTAGCCTCTCTAGTAGGCAGGTGAAATGTATGTGTCTCTGGTCGCCACCGCTCTATCAACGCTGTGATGAGCGACCAGTCAAGCTGCATCCGTCCCAGCTCAAATATGCTGTACAAGCTGGTCTGCTGTAGAAGGTCTACAACTCGTGGATGAAAGGGATGCTGCGCCAAAAACTCCCACAGATCGTCCGGCCTCCTGGGGCGTATAGTCTGAAGAGCTAGCTGGCCCTCCCAAATAGACGATGACCTATGGTCACCCTGCAGTACTAATAATCCTGCTGCCGAAGGTCCAGGGTGTGCAGGTTGACGAGATGTCATGTCGTGTACTATAAATAAAAAAAATTAATTATTGCATGGATGAAGACACACATAATAATGATTAATTATTCTAAATCTCACTTTTAATATTTTCATAATTTTGTTAACTTAATTAATTAAATTACGTATAATTTAATATAACGGTTGTTTAAAGGTTCCAGGCTTGATTTTTGAGGCCCGGGACCACATAATAATGATTAATTATTCTAAATCTCACTTTTAATATTTTCATAATTTTGTTAACTTAATTAATTAAATTACATTTAATTTAATATAATGGTTGTTTAAAGGTTCCAGGCTTGATTTTTGAGGCCCGGAACCACATAATAATGATTAATTATTCTAAATCTCAATTTTAATATTTTCATAATTTTGTTAACTTAATTAATTAAATTACGTATAATTTAATATAACGGTTGTTTAAAGGTTCCGGGCTTGATTTTTGAGGCCCGGACCACATAATAATGATTAATTATTCTAAATCTCAATTTTAATATTTTCATAATTTTGTTAACTTAATTAATTAAATTACGTTTAATTTAATATAACGATTGTTTAAAGGTTCCAGGCTTGATTTTTGAGGCCTGGGACCACATAATAATGATTAATTATTCTAAATCTCAATTTTAATATTTTCATAATTTTGTTAACTTAATTAATTAAATTACGTTTAATTTAATATAACGGTTGTTTAAAGGTTCCAGTCTTGATTTTTGAGGCCCGGGACCACATAATAATGATTAATTATTCTAAATCTCAATTTTAATATTTTCATAATTTTGTTAACTTAATTAATTAAATTACGTATAATTTAATATAACGGTTGTTTAAAGGTTCCTGGCTTGATTTTTGAGGCCCGGGACCACATAATAATGATTAATTATTCTAAATCTCAATTTTAATATTTTCATAATTTTGTTAACTTAATTAATTAAATTACGTATAATTTAATATAACGGTTGTTTAAAGGTTCCATGCTTGATTTTTGAGGCCCGGGACCACATAATAATGATTAATTATTCTAAATCTCAATTTTAATATTTTCATAATTTTGTTAACTTAATTAATTAAATTACGTATAATTTAATATAATGGTTGTTTAAAGGTTCCGGGCTTGATTTTTGAGGCCCGGGACCACATAATAATGATTAATTATTCTAAATCTCAATTTTAATATTTTCATACTAAGAGACTACGCTAAAATTTAATAAGGCTCTACGCTACAAGGCTCTACGCTAACAGGCTCTACGCTAACATGATATACAATAACATATTAAAGTAATACTAAAACAATAAATATACCAACATTAACATATTTTCTAATAATTTATAAAATAAAATTAATTCAAATATCTCAAATTAAAGCTGTAAAACTGAAATTTTGTTACCGAATTCGTGTCCAACAGTATCTCCGTGTGGGCCCCACTTGTGTTGCACTTGAAGGGGACGGGTGGGACTTCGAAATCAAAATTTTGGCAAAAAATTAGAGAGAATTTGAGGGGTGGCCGACAAGAAATTTGGGAGAGAGTTTGAGATTGAGAGTGGTGTAGAGGAGAAAAAGAGTTGCGGATATAACAAGGGGGCATTTCGCAGTACAATACTGCGAAATGCCTTATTTTTTAAAAAAAAAAATTTTAATATTCTTTTACACTAACGCCTATTTTTCAAAAAAAAAAATTTTTTTAATGCAGTTCGCAGTATAAAACTGCGAAATGTACAAACGGACGTTTGTACATTTCGCAGTTTTATACTGCGAAATGTTTAATTTCGTAATTTTTTTTTTGGTTTATTTCGGTATTTTTTGTTTTATTCAATATTATTTCGGTTCCGGACTCCCCGTGTTCAACCCTTGTCATTAAAATATTTGTGGATTAATATAATTTTCTTATACTTTTTTCTATTTTTTTCTTGTATTATTGTTATACTTATTAAAGGATAGTGGAATTACCGTCTATGATTTTTGCTTGTTATAGTTTTTCACGTTTATGAAAATTATTCTATACATTTTTCTAAACAACTAAAAACCTTCTCAAAATAGGATTAAAACCTAAACTACTGGGAAGAGGACTAGAAATTACACCTCCTCATCTTCTTTCAGATGTAATAGAACCCAGAATTTTTTTAAAAAAAAAACTCATGTCAATCTTAATGCAATTTGGTCATAGATAATTGAAAAAGACATCACGAATAAACCTCCTCTTTGGATGAAAATAAAAGGGAAAGACCAATGTTAAAGCGGGGATTCGAACCTATGTGTGTGAGTATGAACATGAAACACATTGGAGATTTGATGAACCAGCAGGTCTATGGGCATTTCTAGTTGGATTCAATATTAAAGTAGTTTTATTAGTGAGTTGATAAAAAAAAGAATAATTTATTAGACCTTGTATTCAATATTATAAATATTATTGAGTACCGTCATTACCCAAATTGTTCAACAGAATAACAATACCTAGGAAGATAGCTACTCTTTGTCCTTATTGTGTTCTCTAGTCACCTATATGAAGACAACTATATTAAGCTAAATTATCCCATTACAAATACCTCTCTTTGTTAGAATACAACACAACTAATCTAAAATCGTGTAGTAGCTAATATGCCATTAAAAACACTATAAAAAAATCATGTGTTTAAGTTTCATAATCAAACAAGCAAAATTTCTTCAAAATCAAAAAGTTCTACACCAAATAAAATAATAATGCAATTAGCGAGCTGAGAACTTCAAGTTTATGCAATATTCTTTATTATATTTCCATGTCTGGTTCAGCATTGAGATCAAACAAGCTTGATTGCAATTGTGTAGTATCAATTTGCTGCAATTAAAATCAAGCAAACACTATAAGAAAATATGATATGCTTAAGTATTAAATCAAATGTAGTCGCATAATTGTACCTCATTCACACCTAAGGAACCATCATGCTCAACATTTGTACCTCTGCCTTTCCCATTACTCCTACCCCTGCGTCCATCACTTCTACCGCTACCTGTGCCATCACGATTGCCACCAACCCTGCCACCACCCTTGCCACACCCTGTAATGCTAGTTCTTGCTCCACTACTAGCTCCAAATACACCACGCAGTTGTGAACTTGTAAAGTAGTATTCAATTATTCCTCTATATCATTAAAACGCGGCATGCCACGTGAATTAGTGTACTAGGGATCTCGTAAAGTTGTGCCTTCAATTTTATTTGTGTCATCCTAGTTTTGGTTTGGCACGATCATTTCCTCATCCTAGTTTTGAAGATCATACACCATTTTCTTCAAATTATGCTTAACATATTGAACATTCACGCTAGCACCGAGTGCTATATTACAAGTCATGTTAAAATACCTCAACATGCTCATGTATGTCTTATATTCAGGTGTCATGGTTGGGTAACGAACTTGATGGAACCGATTCAAATGTGGCCAAATAACATCGCTTCTCCACCTTGTCAGTACATACTATTCATCAATTTTATCAATCTTCTTGTGCGATAAGATCTTGAGTATATGGCAAAAAAATATCCCTCTAGACTCGAACCATTTGCAGTTGCAACTAAAATATTCACCGATAGGTATATATTCAACAATGTACTCAACTCGATTTCCATCATTTTTTGTTATAACTGAATAATCACTAACGATGAATTTCTCAACACCGGGGACAACCTGATGATCGTCGAAGTTGATGACTTCACAATGATATAATTTTCCTAGCTGTGTCTTGAAAAATTAATACACTGTATGCGTATAACACTGAATTGCCTGTTGTTTCCACTTGAACATTGACTCACACACAATTTGAAAGCCCTTTGACCTGTATTTCGCTTCCAACTCTTTCTCGTGCTTAGCTCTTATAGCTAACCCATACTGATGAACAAACATCCTAAAGTGCTTTGACGGGTAATATATACATCAAAGAATGCATGCATCCCCTTACTTATTTGCGTAGATAACATACCAACCCAAAAATACACATCAAGGTACATATGAAACCATTTTTCTTTTTCAGAGTAAAGCTTGTTGAACCAATTCCTTGTATGCAAATTATACCTTGCAATATATTCTGTTCATTTTCTCTCAAAAACTTCAATAGTAATGCTATCAAGGACCATAGATTTAAATTCTGGACGTGCAATTTTAGAAGGACGAACACTACTTAAGTAAACATGCAACTTTGAGAATGGCTATGTGACGACCCAAAGGGTCATCACTTATGTAATTAATCATTTCGAGCTTCCGAGGCCTTGAAAACCTCATTCTATGTTGCCTCGATTTACGTGCACGATCCGAGCATGTAGCCGGAAAGATTTTGTGATAGAAAATATGAATTCTATGAGAAATTTGGATAAAAATGATATTAATATTGATATGGTTGACTTCGGTCAACATTTTTGGTAAACGGATCCGGACCCGAGATTTGATGGTCCCGAGAGGTCCGTAGGAAAATATGGGACTTGGACATGCGTCCGGAGTCGAATCCTGAGGCCTAGAGCCCAAGTTATGAATTTTTATGTGAAATTGTTTTTGATACAATTATTAAAGGAAATAAATTAATTGACCTTGGTATCGGGCTCGTATTTTGGTTCCGACGCCCGGTGTACAAGTCTTAAATATTATATATGTGATTTCTGTAAAGTTTGATGACATTTGGATGTCGTTTGAGATGTTTTGGACCTTGAGTCCCAAGTTTGAAAGTTTTGAAAACTAAAGGCATGAAAATCATGCATTTGAGGCTTGATTTGATGAAAACGAGGTGATATTGGCGATGTGATCGTACGAACAAGTTCATAATGTGTTTTTGAGGTTATGTGCATATTTGGTTTGGAGCCCCGAGGGCTCGGGTGAACTTTGGATAGGCCACGAGATCAATTTTTCATGTTAGAAGTTGCTGTCTGCAACTGGTCTGCAGAGTTCGCAAATGCGAACAATAGTTCGCAAATGCGAACTCCCCACTATTCTCCAGAGTTCGAAAATGCGAACAATAGTTCGCAAATGCGAACTCCCCCCTACTGTGCCTGTGTTCGCAAATGCGAACTATAGTTCGCAAATGCGAACTTGACCCTATTGTGCCTGTGTTCGCAAATGCGAGATATAGTTCGCAAATGCGAACTGGCCACTATTCTGCCTGGGTTCGCAAATGCGAACAATAGTTCGCAAATGCGAACCTCCCCATATTTAGCCTTTGTTCGCAATTGCGAACAATAGTTCGCAAATGCGAACTTCCTAGTTTTGCCTTGTCTTCGCAAATGCGAAGAAAAGTTCGCAAATGCGAACTTCCCACCCTTAGCTTATTTTTCAAAATCCAGAAATTGGTCGGGGTTCGCAATTGCGAACCCATGTTCGCAAATGCGAACACAGAGACCTGAAAAACACGAATTTCAGGTCATTTCTTCATTTTTCACAAAACCAAAACACCCATTTGCGATTCTTCAAGGATTTCTTCTTCATCAAAACGATTGTAAGTCACTTTTTACTTAATTCTTTCAATTCCTAACATCATTAAACATGTTTTTCATAAGAAATCAAAGATTTTCATGGTAAAATTCTTATTTTTGTTAGAAAATAGGGTTTTTCATAAATTGGGGAATTGGACCTCGAATCGAGGTCCGATTTTGAAACAAATTATATATATGAACTCGTGGGGGATGGGTAACCGGATTTTGGTCCTAACCCTGAGTTTCGACCATTTGGGCCCGGGGTTGAAATTCACTATTCCGGACAGAATGTTGTAAAAGTTGTATTTGGTCTTAAGAATTAGTTTGTTGAGTAGTATTGATGATATTAAATCAATTGTGTATAGATACGATTGGATTGGAGTCAAATTCGAAAGGAAAGGGCATTGCTACGGATTAAATCATTCGTAAACTTTCGAGGTAAGTGTTTGTTCTATCCTAGTTTGTAGGAATATGAATTTAATTATAAATATTGTTGACATAGAGATTATTGGCTAAATGCCGGTAACATATATACTTTATATTTGGGATCGGGTGGTACGCCTACCACGAGATATAATTATTGATATATTTGGGAGCGGGTGGTACGCCTACCACAAGATATAATTATTGATATAATTGGGAGCGGGTGGTACGCCTACCACGAGATATAATTATTGATATATTTGGGAGCGGGTGGTACGCCTACCACAAGATATAATTATTGATATAATTGGGAGCGGGTGGTACGCCTACCACGATATATAATTATTGATAATTGGGAGCGGGTGGTACGCCTACCACAAGAGATAATTACCGTGATAGTTGGGAGCGGGTGGTACGCCTACCACGAGACATGAAATGAAAGAGGAAATTGAGACAAGAAAGTAAGGTTTATTCTGTTGATTTGATTATTCTGGATAACTTGAGTTATTGACTGTTATTTTAGAGCATAGTATTTCTTTATAAATGTATCGTATATATACATATATATATCTATATTGCAACTGTACAGGTTTAGGTGGGTGACTGGCCTTAGCCTTGTCACTAGTTCGCTGGGATAGGCCAGGCACTTACCAGCATATGGGGTCGGTTGTGCTGATACTACACTCTGCGCTCTTTTTGCGCAGATACAGGTTACGGACAGCAACAGCGGCAGTAGCACGATTGTGGGTATTTCGACTACTTAGACTTCGAGGTAGCCTTGCAGGCATCCGCAAGACCCGTTGTCTCCTCTAACTTTACTTTTCATTCTGTTATCTCATGTATTCGAGATAAACAATTTATATTTCTTTCATACGGTTATGTGTATTATTCTTAAAAGTTCGTGAGTATTGTGACACCAATCTTGGGTAGTATATCAGATTTGGATTTTCTTTATCACATTTGACTAAGTCTTCCGCTGTAATTTTTATGTTGTTAATAAGAAATTAGTAATTAATGGAGATGTAATTAATATTTGGCTTGCCTAGCTTCCATTTAGTAGGCGCCATCACGACCCCGATGGTGGGAAATCCGGGTCGTGACAAGTTGGTATCAGAGCACTAGGTTGATCAGTTATGATAGCATCAGGATGAACATTTCCCATGGAATCAAGCCAAGTTCTAAAAACTAATTTGTAACTATCGATATCTTCATGAGACATTAGAGCACATCCTAGCAAGATGGACTGTCTATGGTGATTTATGCGAACAAATGAAGCACATGACATATTATATCGATTCACAAGATACGTCGTATCAAAGCATATCCTATCATGGAATTTCTCATACGCTGCCTTACAGTGTGAATGCACCCATACCATATTTTGCAGCCCACCAATATTATCAACGTCGATTGAATAGAAAAACTCTCTATCCTTTACCTGGATTTCACGAAAAAAGTTGAGCAGCGACTGTGCATCCCCTTCTTGCCTTTTAAAATTTCTACTCTTCAAGATATAATTTCTACAATTCATTGGAGTGCAACCCAAATTTTGCAGTCCACCAAATTGAACCTCAGCAAGTCTAATATTTTGGAGGGTCTAATGCTAGATCAATCATGAGCTACAAGATCCCTCTTTAAAGACTAACAAACCGATCTATATCCATCCATCAAACGCGATACAGGTAGGAGCAAATCATGATTGTGATCATGAACGAGCTTAGAGACATGCCAACAACCAAAATCATCCAAAACAGCAGCTAGCCTAGCTTTACAATTGTTACTTTTGGTGATAAACTTGATTTTGCGAATCCTAGTCCTATCACAATAGTAGGTTATATACCTAGTAGTGTCACCACCCTTCTTGTTGGAATTTCTTTGATGACGGAGAATTCCTCTCAGTCGTGCATGTTCTTTGTCGAATGCAAACAAAATATCTTTATCTCTAAATTGCATTCTAGAGATTGGACCTACAACCACATCCTCTTTAGTGAATTCATTATCCAATTCCCAACCAATATCACATAACTCTAATTCATTTCCTAAAACTTGCTCCTCATTATCGTTAGCTTCTCCGTCACATTCTCCATCGGCATCATCATCATCATCATCTAAGTGCACAACGTTGTTGAACCTATCGTGAGAATTAACATCGACCCATTCGTATTCATTCAACAAACTATTGTCAGATGTCATCCCTAAAGATCTGTACAACTCGTCCCTAACTCGTTCAAACCTATTATCTTGGTTGATATTCATGGTTGTTGTATTTGTGTTATGTCATTTGTATTCATATTTTGTAGCACCGCCAAATTTTCTTGGTTTGAATCCATTTTTAGAGAAGAAGAAAATGTCCGCTGGTTTAGGGATAGGCAATAAGGAAAGTGTCCGCTGGTTTAGGATTTGGTAAGGAGGACGTATACAAAATCATATACTATATTTATTTTTAAGAAAGGAAAAAATACAATAATTTGTTAAAAATTAAAAAATGTGTAATTTGTATAAAATACACATAAATACAAGGAAAATACACCAGACTCTTCATCTCCCAATATTTAATTTTCGCATACTTCAAGACATAAAGTTTAATTTTAGGTTTTGAAGGAAAAAATATAAGCTAATTAATTAGAGAGTTATTTATGTATTTTCACTGGTGTGGCCAAAGTTGGATCACGCTAATGTGGTCATTTAGCATCACCCATAATTTTTGACGTCCTGACGATCGATGAGGACTTGTGGCAAGACAAATCTTGCTCATCCATCGAAACTTGTTATGATTCATTAGAACTTGTGAACAATTTGTTCTAAAGTTATATCATAATTTGTACTAAAGTTTCGGGACTTTTAGCAACACAAGTTTATTCATCTTTCTTAACTCATGACAACCTATCAGTATTTTTGTTGAGTTTTGATCCACAAGCTATTTTTGCAAAACTTATCTAAATAGGGTAAAACTTAAATGTTAGCATTAAATTAACCTAGTTGTGCAGATGAATCTAAATTAACACGGAAGAATTAGTAATAATAACAAAAATACTAGCAGTAGTATTCGTTCACATTTTTCTCCAATTGGTTTTCCCATATTTAAGAGTAAATTATTCACTTTCATTAAAAAATAAATAGGTAGAATAGCCTAAATGGCACTTATACTTGTGCCACTTTGTCATGCCGGTCCCCAAACTTACCATTTTACCAATTGAACACTTATACTCATTCAAACCGTGTATAATGAACGCTTATGACATGAGGCTGCAGTGTGTGTAATAGAATCTCCTACACGTAGGATGTCACGTCATTACTAGTGCCACATATGAAATAACTATTGACTTTATCGTTATTTTTTTCCTTACACCACCTTCTCTTCCCCTTACCACCAACATCTCCACTGCCATTGCCGGAAAATTTCTCCGGTCACCGGAGTACACCATTAAAAATATTGTAATGTTTATTCAATTCTAAGAGCCTAGTAGTATTTTAATGACTACACCAGGAGGAATACCATCTACGTCTTTAGAAAAAGTAAGCTCAATTATAGAGATGGTTTCATCTTTCATAAAATCACAAATGGAGGGGGTGTTTGCAGGGGTGGTAAAAATGGTGACGACGACAAAATACTACAAGACTGATGTGGGGGGGGGGGGAGGGAGGGGTGCTGGTTGGGGGGGAGGGAGATAGGTTTTGGGGAATAATAAAAGGGGGTGCTGGTTGGGGGGAGGGGGTAGGCGATGGGAAATGAGAAATAAGAGATAGGTTTTGGGGAAGAATGGAAAAGGGTACATGTGGGGGTGGGTTGGTGGTGGGGGTGGGGGAGAACGGGAAGGGGAAGGGGAAGAACGAGAAAAAGAAACGTGGGTGGGGGTGGGGAAGAAGAAAGAAGAAATAACATAGATAGTTTATATTTTTTTTGTCCCTTGTTTTTACTTTTCTTTTTATTTCTTTATTCTTATTTTAATCATTTTAGTATAAATTTTTATGTTAACTCTCGTTATGCGCGTGAAATTCACGAATTTTGTCCAACTCAGTCATAAAGTTGCGACATTGGCTTGGTCAACGGTCAGAGGGGTTTAAAGTAATGCGTTTTGAAAATTACGAGTGTCTAGATGAAACTTAGTAGAGTATCGGGACCGGGATGACAAAGGGGGACAAGTAGAAATGCCATTTAGGCTATTCTGCCAAATAAATAATGTGTTTGCTCGTGTCCTTAATGAGTTCATTGTTCAGATTAAATAAAGGAAAATGCATAAGTAAATAGTCTGATTTTCAAATACACATTTAAATTTTAAGGAGGTTCGATTACCCCTCCTAAACTATTTTAAAACGAGATAAATTCACCCTTAATGTATCGGCCACAATCTGATTACCTGACCATGACAGCAACGACCCTGTCCTAATCATCTTACAAAAATAGTCAACAAACTCGACTCCGACTCGTTATTATTATTTCGGACACAAGCAATGCGGCCACAGCCCTTCCATGATGAAGGAACGCCTCCTCGGCCTAGATACGACGAATCATGATAAGCTCATGGAGTTTTCGACTATAAATACAAGGTAAAAGAGCTGAAAGAGAGGGGTGGAGCCTTCTTCTCCGTTACTCTAACAACCCGAAAAAGGGATTACAAAGCTCTATGAATAAAACCTTGAACCTACGCCAACGGAAGATCCTTTTTTTTCAGCCATCCATGAAAGAAGCAACATGATTGTAATTCCCTGAACCTCTCCAAGGAGAGGCAGGATAACTTTCTATAATCAATAATGCTCCTCAAATATCATTTTCGCCCGATATTTCTGTATTTTGTTTTCACCTTCTAATCCAGTATTAATTATGTTTAGCTATATTTATCCCATCATCTCTTTTTGATTGTTTTGCTTAAAAAGTGTTTAATAACTTTTGCTTCAAACAATTTGGCATCGTCTGTGAGGATTTCCTAGTAAAAGTACATAGTTTCTTCCTCGATCGCAACCAAATAAACACCAAAACAAAAAAAACAACCCAACTCAAACCAGAGTCAATGGCAGCACATCGAGCAAGGAAGAATTGAAAGTGTCAACGGGAGACAAAATCCTTTGCCCCACCAATCTCGAGCATCCAGAACGACGAGAGCCCCCTAATCGCCAGGCAGAAATGTGGAGTATTCCCCGCCTCACCCATCATATTGTATCGGGCCGGAAGCCGGCACAGAAAGATTTCAAACTAGGAATCAAAAATTGCCTCAAAGAAACCAGAATGCCACGGTCAAATAAACAACGATAACACGTACGACACAAGATCACATGCCAAAATGAAGTCGACACATATTGCACGCGATGTTAAACTATCGATGTAAACGACAGAACAAGGCTAAATGCCTTATCCATCGAAATGTGATAGTTTGACCTCGTTCAAACCAAATCAAAGGCTATATGCCTTCGCCATCAAAGTTGACAGTTCGACCTCGCTCGAACTGGGACAAAGGCTAAGTGCCTTCTCCATCGAAATGTGACAGTTCGACCTCGTTCGAACCAAATCAAAGGCTAAGTGCCTTCTCTATCAAAATGTGATAGTTCGACCTCATTCGAACCAAGTCAACGGCTAAGCGCCTTCACCATCAAAGTCGACAATTCGGTCTCGTTCGAACCAAGTCAAAGGCTAGTTGATAGTTCGATCTCCCTCAAACTGGGACAAAGGCTGAATGCTTCGCCATCAAAGTTGACAGTTAGACCTTGCTCAAACTGGGACTAAGGCTAAGTGCCTTCTCCATCAAAATATGACAGTTCGGCCTTGCTCGAACTGGAACTATGCTAAGTGCCTTGGCCATCAAAGTTGACAATTCGACCTCGCTCGAACTGGGACAAAGGCTAAGTGCCTTCTCCATCAAAATGTGACAGTTCGACCTCGTTCTAACCAAGTCAAAGGCTAAGCGCCTTCGCCGTCAAAGTCGAAAGTTCGATCTTGCTCGAACTGGGACAAAGGCTGAATGCATTCTCCATCAAGTTGATAGTTCGACCTCGCTCGAACTGGACTAAGACTAAGTGCCTTCTCCATCAAAATGTGACAGTTCGACCTCGCTCGAACTAGGACTAAGTCTAAGTGCCTTCACCATCAAAGTTGACAGTTCGAAAGGCTAAGCACCTTCTCCATCAAAGTTGACAGTTCGACCTCGTTCGAACCAAGTCAAAGGCCAAGTGCCTTCTCCATCGAAATGTGACAGTTCGACCTCGTTCGAACCAAGTCAAAGTCTAAGTGCCTTCTCCATCGAAATGTGACAGTTCGACCTCGTTCGAACCAAATCAAAGGCTAAGCGCATTCTCCATCAAAGTTGACAGTTCGACCTCGCTCGAACTGAGATTAAGGCTAAATGCCTTCACCATTAAAGTTGACAGTTCGACCTCGTTCGAACCAAGTCAAAGACTAAGTGCCTTCTCCATCGAAATGTGACAGCTCGACCTCGTTCGAACCAAGTCAAAGGCTAAGCGACTTTTCCTAACCAAAGAACTTTGTTACACTAATAAGAACATAATTTCAACTAGTTAACGCCTGATCAATTAGAGTCCAACATAAGATAAAGGTAGATCTATTAATCCTCGAGAACTTCTCAGAGGATAGTAACAAAAAAAAAAAATAGAATCATTATCATCGTCGGAGAAAAAACCGTCGCTGGTGGTTTTGATACTCTCAAGTTTTAGAGTTGTCAATCCATCATTATCTTCATATTTTAATCCAATATTTGGTTATTTTTACTGGATCTTTATTGTTGTTGCAAAATAGGATGAACTGTTAAAATAAAAATGAAGGAATACGAAAATGGTGAGCTGGACTTCATTTTCTCTGGCGAGGAGTTCATCAAAGTTCTTGTGGGAATCCCTTACAGTGGTCGGAAATGTGTTTGAGCTTATTTTATTAATAAAATATACCTAATTGTAAAGTATCCAATAACAAGAAAATATATATAGACATTTAATAAAATTTTAAGACACCGCAAAATTTAAGTATGTAGTTAAAAATTTGACTATAGGTCAAGGGGGTACTTATGTATTTTTTCATTGAATTGTTAAACTTTAACATAAATTTTAATCATTGGTAGTAGGTACTAATAAGGTCCTATTCTTCTTTAAAAATGATAATATTAGAGAAATCATTTAATTTCGTGGATGGTTCATGGAACTAGTGAGGGTTCTCTTTCTAGTTTGTATGAATATGAAAGTAATGTAACAAAATGGACCTTTATACTACATGAATAGTGTGTTTTCTTTATTCGTTTATGTTATAAGCAGAGCATGCTTGTCCAAGTTTCTAGGTTATCAATTCTTCTTTTTTTTTTTTTGTTGTTGACAAGAAGTATTTTTTTAGCAAATTTGAAGTATTTGGACAAGAAGTGTTTTTTTTTCCTTTTGCTTTTGGGGGAGACAAGAAGCAGAAGTAGAAAATTAACTTGCTCAAGACAAAATAACCTTATAATAAATTTATATTCCAAATTATTCCTCATTAATTTAATATTTTTCTATTCCTTTTTCTTTTATTTCTACTATTTCTTTCTTCTCTTTTTTATTTTAATCATATTTTTATTCACTTCCTCCGATTACCAAGAGTAAATTTTTCATTCATATTGAATAGTTTATTTTTATATATTTAAATTATCCTGTAAATAATAAGTAATGTACAATATTAGATATCATTGTAATAACAATATTTTATATTGATTAGAATTTTTTATTTATAGTTTTGCATTATATTTTATATTTTAATTAGCTCTTTCATAATAAATATTTATTTTTTGAAATAATACTAATTACAAACCCAACATTTATTGTCCTTTTCCTAATTTGATACTTAAAAGTACTTTTTGGAAAAATTAGCCAAACATAATAAGCTTGCAAAAAGCAATACTCAAATGAATTGACCAAACATAATTGTTATTTTGTAAAAGTACTTATTCAAAAAGTATTTTTGAACAAAAATACTTTTCAAAATAAGGCATTTTTGACCGTTTGGGACTCTTAGTTAGTGTTGGATCATGGAGACATAAAAGGACAGGAAAGCAAATTAACATTGAACCAAATTCTCACATGGAGGCTTGTGTTATTAATAATATGCCAGATAATTCTTACTAGCAAGAACCCCATGTGGGCTTAACCATTAGTTATCAATCAATTTAATGGATAAGTCTTCTCCTTTTCCAAAATACAAATATAAATGAAAGAAGATAGAATAAAGGAAATGTTGACATAACATTCAAATTGGAGCACATGACAATCTAGTTTCTGATGGACAAGAGGGGTTGCTCTGATGGTAAGCAACCCCCACTTCCAACCGAGAGGTTGTGAGTTCGAGTCTCCCCAAGAGCAAGGTGAGAAGTTCTTGGAGGGAAGGATGTCGGGGGTCTATTTGGAAACAACCTCTCTACCCTAGGGTAGGGATAAGGTCTGCGTACATACTACCCTCCCCAGATCCCACTAAGTGGGATTATACTTGGTTGTTGCTGTTGTTGTTGTTGACAATCTAGTTTCTGGTATTGAAGATGCAACCCCCCCCCCCCCCACCCCCCACCACCACCACCCCAAAAATATTTGGATTAGATATATAATTTATAATTTGTAATTCCAAATGATAAAATGAAACGATATATGATAAAAAAGAATATCTTTACTATGTTAAATTAGAGGAGAGTCCAAGATTTAAACTCTAAAATTTAACCTTTACGATTGTAATTAACATTAAACCCATTATATTTTAAATGGTTATCAGGAGTCATTTGGAGAAAAATATTCTTACCATTTTAAATCACTTTTGAACAATTTTTCCATTTAAAATCCGTAAAATTAGCACAAAATTAATACAGGTTATGTAAATTAGTTCAAAGTTTAGACTTTACTGTTTAGACGACACATCTATTATTGGACCATAAAGGCCATTGGCTAATCTATCCAACTAAACTTGCCCGAAATGAATAAGATAAGACTTGACAAAAAGATAAAAATGGCACCTAAAACTCAAATAATAGGTCCAAAAATCAACAATATATTATTACAAAAAAGTTTCAGAATGCCAAACTAGGATTATCCCACGTAAATATGCCCCTATAAGACTAGTATAATCGCAGAATTTTTAGGATAATGGATCTGTGGTGCAGCATTTATATTGAGGAAAATAATTTTATGTGGAAAATGTTTTACCTTAAAAAATTATTTTGTGGAGCATCTTTTAGCGTTTGTTCAGTACTATAACATTTCGTGACACATGGTACACGTATACAAAGAATAAAATGGAGTATAAGAGAAGTTTTGCTTTTTGAAGATACGTTTTTGTATAAAAGTTTTACTATAATGTTAAAATGTTAATTGAAATAAATATTGTGAAGTTAGAGCTACTGAGCTAGTATACGTATTTGTAAAGGAAACTAACATCCATATATAGCTAACAGAATTATATTTTATATTTTAATAAAGGAAATATCTGTTCACAATTCTAAGGCAATCAAAACGATAAGAGTGGTCGCTCTGATAGTAAGCAACCCCTCGAGAGGTTATCTATTTGGAAACAACCTCTTTACCACAGGGTAGGGGTAAAGTTTACGTATACACTATCTTCTCTGGACCTCACTAAGTGGAATTATACAGAATTATTGTTGTTGTTGTTAATTCAAGGCAATCAAACATCATAAATACATTTTATCTCGGAAATCGAAAATATTTTACTTTTTTTTTGGGGAAACTTTTTTATGTCTAATGTCTTTAGAGCTATTGATTAATTATTTGACTTCCATAATGTTTACGTGGCCGAGTGGTGACAATATGACATATATACACGCGGGTATTAAATTCACCATGATCAATGACATGAGTTATGGTGAGATGGATAGGATCCCTTATCCTTAATCAGATATTTCGGGTTCGAATCTTAGATATGAAAAGAATCATATTAGAAAACATTTCCTCCTTAAATAGACCTTACACGACACGAATCTAAATATAATCAAACAAATACCAGACATCGAATGTGTAAAACCGAACCAAAAAGAATTTCATCATGGAGAGAAATGCCGCACTTTCATCCGAAATCAATCACTCTATCAATTATAATGCCTCTTAGTTTGATCGATCTCCACATTTCTCATAGTGCTGCCTTTTTATTTTACGTGATCATTTAGCAGTTACATTTGGAATTACACTCGTTCGTGATTCAGCTTAATGTTATTGAAAATCGCCTTAGTTGGATTTTGAACATAACACGTATTTACTTGGTTAATGAGTTTCATTTCCTATTGATTAGAAGTAAAACACTGAAATCAATTAATTGAAAGTGGAGACTCCAATCTCTTCTCCATTAACACTATATGATTGAAACAGCACTTCAATCATGAAATTTTAATGGCTAATAGTCTTTCTAGGAACATTGTATACACGCAGCTGCTTTTAATTTTTATTTATTTATTTTTTTTTTTACTTTTTTAAGGAATCTAGAACTGTACTAGCGACATTTGAAGCATGGGATAAATCGAATATTCGTAAATTATTTTGATATAGTATTTATCAACAGGACTTAGGCTAATTATCTTTGTATAATCTAGCCTTCAAGAAAACAATTGTGTATAAATATAGTAATGAAAATCAGATATAGAGGTCATAACTTTGATTAGGCATTAAGATGGTATCCATGTGAGGTTTGCACGTGAAAATTAATAAGGTTGTGTAAGTGAATAATTAGTGTTGGGCGGCCGAAATCAGATTCCCTCTAATTAATGCACAGATGTCAAGCAATGAATGAGACCTAATAGAAATACTATTTTAATAGAATTTAATATTTCAAAGCAGAAAATATAGCAAGAATATCTATCAACTAAATAAATAAGAAAGAATATGAGATTTTTATCTAACTATACTATATTAGAAACTTAATTACTTATATTTTTTATGTTTTGTATTTTATAAGTATTTAGGATTTTCTTACAAATTATATACATTGCTCCTTAAAAGGCTCTCACACCATTATTAATGCATTCAATTACATCTTTTCCTTTTTTTTTCCCTCTCTACTTCCCTCTTTTTTTATTTATTTATATCAAAATTCCTTAATCTACTCACATAATCTCCATCTCCTCTCTCTCCACCATTGCTGATAACTTTACAACAACAACAACAATGGCCAGTGTGATCCCACAAATGGGGTCTGGGAGGGTAATATGTACGCAGGCCTTACCCCTACCCCGAGGGATAGAGAGGCTGTTTTCAGGAGACCCTCAACTCAAAAAGCAACAAAAGACGATATATTATTAGTATCGATAAACTCATAATAAAATGACATAAAATAGCAAAAATAACAGTAAAAGGAAATACATGCCATACGAAAAAAATGGAATATACCATAATATCCAGCAAATAAGGCCTTGCATCCGTAGTGGACCCGTAGCATCCTAGGCCTAAAATCCTAAGACTAACTCATAACTGGCTAGTCTCACTCTAGTGCCGTGTAAAAATATTTATAATTTCCCCTAACCTACAACCTTAATGCTCGACCTCCACAATTACCTGTCAAGGGCCATGTCCTCAGTAATCCTAAGTCGCGTCATTTCTTGCCTGATAACCTCTCCCAATACTTCTTAGGTCTCCATCTACCTCTCCTCGTACCCACCACCGCCAGTCGTTCACACCTCCTCACCTGATAACTTTATATTATTAAAAAAAATCGTCAATTGTATCGTTCTTTTGCTGGGAGACTAAACAACACCCAAAATAAAATAAAAATATTTAAGAATTACATGATAATTGTACCATAATTATATTTGAATTGTATAAGATACATCAATATCTAAAATATAGTTGTATCATACTTGTATCACAATAATATCTAACTGTATATGGTATGTTAATATCGAAAATAATACCTAATATAATACTAATAAATTAATATACAATTATCATATTTGTGATACAAACTGTGAAATTCATCACGAACTCACAAATGCTCGTAACAATATAAAATAAATCTTCAATTATCATACACTTGTAATACTTCCTTGAACATTTATATATATATATATATATATATATATGTGTGTGTGTGTGTGTGTGTGTGTGTGTTCGCGCATATTTATGAAATTTGTGGTACAATTATGATCTTTACATTCTTCAAGTTACAATCAACCGTACACTAAAAATGTAATACTCCTATAAAACGTATTATAATTATAGTATTGTATCAAGTATTATTTTGGGTATTGATGTATCATATATAAGCCACATACAATAAAGATTAGAAAGAGAAAAATATGATTCAAAACGTATCCACAACTTGATTCTAGAGTAATATTCTGAATTTCGTCTACATTGTATTAATAAGAAATAGAGATTTTGGGTGATTAGTAAGAAAGAGAAATATTGAGTTTGAAAACCTTAAGAGAGATTTGGTGATTATTAAGGAAGTGATAAAATAATTTTGAAAAGAAACAACATCTTACATGTACGGGGAGATTATTGGAAATGAGGAATGGTTGTCATGTTGTTGACCGGCTAAAATTAAGAGATCTTGATTTTTTTTCTTTTTTATGATTTCATATATAATAATATAACTTATAAAGATAGATATACAAAATAATTAATACGGAACCTAAATAAAGATAGTAAATAGAATTCTATTATAATATAGCTAGATAAAAATCCCAAAATGGGACTGAAGCACTACATCTCGCTGATCAATAGTATAATTACAACGATGACTACAACTGTAATACCCAAATTATTGATCTTATGCCATGACTTAAGCTTAAATATAGAAATGTGGTCAGTGAACATTTATATAATCAACCCTTGTTTGGTATTGAGGCATAATTATTATTATTTATGTGTAATTGCACTCATTTTAGGTTTAGTAATTAACTTTCGGTAAAGTACAAATGATAAGAAGATCCTTCTGTATTTAAATAAACGTTATTCCCAAATAAATATCTATTTATCTGAAAATATACAAACCGACAATCAAAAGATTCACAAAGGAATTGTTTTTCCGACAATAATGTCTAATTTGTTTCTTATATTTGAGTCATAATTGATTGATAGACCTTGTTCCTAGACGTCAAAAAATAACTTTGATGGAATGAAATTTTGGCATAGATGTTGCGATATGGTTAAATTTTCTGGAAAATACATTGGGAAATATTATATTTTAAAATGAGGAGAAAGGAAATTAGAAATTAAGTAGCATCAGGCTTACGAAAATTTGATGCAAGTATTTACTAGGGATAAATGAAGAATAAAACGACATTTACTTTTTATTTGACCTAACAAATCCTAACTTCAATGAAGTTGGCTGTTTAACAAAGCCACAATCGCGAGGGTCAATTTTAACAACTAAACTATCTGATGATTTGTACAAATAATTCCAATATCTCATTATTCTATTATTCTGTGTGAGACATTTAATAACTGTTCCATCAACTAAATAAGTTAACCATTACCTTTTTTTGTTCTGCTTTGATAATGATTGATATATGCGAATGCATTATTTTTGGGATTTTCCAAAAGCTTTTCAATGATGAGATGAAATACTACAATTCTGGACAAAGGTGTTCATGGTTCGGTTGAATTGATTTTTCCCTAAAAAGAAACCAAATTAAGTAAGTCAGTTTTTCAAATATTAGAACCAAATCAAACCAATTAAGTCGATTTTTTCTCGATTCGGTTTATGTCCAGTTTATGTTCGGTTTTGTCGGTTATTTATCAGTTTTTTCTTAAATATACGATATACACTACCAAACACATATTCCGGATATCACATTCTCAACGTAACACTATCATATCAATTGCCTTTTAAGAAATCTATTATTTACCAAGATATATTGATGATAATTTCATCAAATCGTGATGAATAATTTAAGGACTTAATTAAAATATATTATTTTTAACACGAAATAGATTCTTACTTAACAAAAGAAAACTACCAGCCAAACCAGAATGTAAAGGTAAAGAACTATACTAAAAATATAAACTATTAACATTTACCATTAAATTTTTGAAACTTTATATATATATGTAATAATAAATTTTAAATAGCTACTTCCATAGTCGGTTTGGTTCGAATTTTTTTCTGATTAAAATCATAACCAAACCAAATTTGATCGATTTTTAAAATTTAAAATCAAAACTAAACCAAACAAAAAATTCTGAGTTTTTTTGGTCTATTTGATTTAGTTTTTGGTTTGGTTCGATTTTTCGGGTTTTGATGAACACCCCTAATTCTGAGTACAAGTCCAGTCACTTTGTTAATTGACTAATTGCTGTAATTGGCAAGTAAAACCAGTGGAGTGGATCACCCACCAACCCCCGCGTATGATGTATTCTCTCGTCTAAACTGTTTTAAACATTTTCAATGTAAAATTAAATTTGCAGGAACAATATGGAATGATTTTTATAATTCAGTAGATTATTCTCTTGTGGTGCAAACTAGGTTGAATTACAGGAATTTAAAATCTAGCAGATTAGGTAATTGCGGTATGGGGTATAATGATTTTTAAATGTGAGAACCAGAGCTGCAAACCTCCACCATGTTCCCGTCCCTTATTTCCTCCTCCCTTCACCTCTACGTATAATTAAAATAAAATTAAAGAAAAAAAATTTCAAATTTGATGATCAAGCTGTCGTTTATAGGCGGACAATTTTACTTTTGCCGAACTCCTTCAATTCATCAGGTAAAGAGAATGACACAATTCAAAACATCTTTTTTATAAAAGCATTACAAAAAGAAAACAACATCGGCGTTCTGTAAAAAGATTTTAAACCAGAATGTGAACCAACTTACAGGTTAGATATGGTCGAAACCGGTCCCATTTATTGCGTGACGGATCGGAACCAAAACGTGATGAATGGAAGATCGACCATAGGTTCATCGAATCAAAGTACGTCAGAACATACGTTCCCAAGATCTTCGAGCCCGTGACTCTGGAACCGATCTCGATTCCGAATAAGCTTGAGGAAACGTTATCGAACCCAAGAATGGAAGGCGGAAATATCTGTAAACCGGTCGGATATCGCGGCGGAAATCTCGGCACGTATCAACAAGAGACCTATTAAATAGCAAATCATGAAATTCCTTATCTTTTATAGAATTGTGTTAGTATACTGTATTTGTAAAACAATTCTGGAAATATAAATAAATATAAACAAAAATGTACATGAACAGAAATAACAGAAAATCAATTCGAGCCCACTGAATTCACAATGTTTACTTAAGGAATTTAATCTCCTCCTAGTACCCAAGGTTATGAATTATTTTCTCCTAGGATAGAACGAATTACACACTGGTGTAGTGGTACTTCAAACCCCAGTGTTTCAACGAACACAAAGTTCGGTAGCAAATCACACTTACTTTTGCTTTGTTTGACGCTAAAAGTATGCAAAAGAAGGAGAGAAAACTCATAAAATCGTAGTCAAATTCTGAGCAGAATAGGAGTTGTATTTATAGCCAAAAGTTGGACTAAAATCTGAAGAGGTGCAACTCTTCAAAATGGTTGTTTATACAAAACGCCCACAACATAAATGACATTACATAAATGGGCATTCATTCAACAATAAAGATGAAAAATAAAGAGGAAAAATTGATGAGTAGTTAATTTTCTCTTAAAAAACCAGAAAACTGAAATTTGGATTCGATCGATCATTTGACCAAATCCAAATCCAAATCCGAAGCCGAATCCGAAGCTGAAGCCGTAGCCGTAGCCATAGCCGAAGCCGAAGCCGAGCCGAGCGAGCGAGCGACGACGATGGCGCGAGGCTTGCTTTCTTCTCAACTCTTTAAGAGCTAGAAGAAGAGCAATTGCTTATATACCCATAAAAAATCTCTTCCTCTTCCCATATGGGACAATGCCCATTTACCAAGGAGGGGAACTTGAAATTTCACTTAAAATTTCATTTCTCTCCATTTCCCATTCACCCTCTTTTAAATATTTAATTTAATAATTAAATATATTAAACCCAACAATTGTACCTAAAACAAGACTTCTCTACTGTATAAAAGGGAGTCTCATTCTTTGTAATACACATTGTAACACGCATCTCAAAGCTTTATAATATTATTTTCTTTCTGGAAGCTACTACTCTTCTATATTTGACAACATTTTAATCATATTCAGTTCGAGTGAGGTCTATTTTCTCAAGGCTATAATTATTTGTCACACGGTTTGAATTTAATTTATTATTATTTGCTTTATTTATAATTCAATCTATCGCTTTGTGATAAAATAATTCATGTATACTTAAAATCACTTATAAATTTAATTGGAATGCGATTTTGAGAGTAAACAATTTGGCGTCCACCGTGGGACTAAGGATAATAAAGGTTATTTGATACGAATTGCCATAACACACACAATTTTTTACTTGTTCTTTAAAATGTCTGTGATTTCAGGCTTAAGATCAATATATCATACTCACAATTAGCACATCTACCTGCTAACGATAAGTCTGTGCACCACGGTAAAAACAATAACATAGTGCCCGGTAATGATGTATCAGACGTTGATCACATCTAAATTCCAATTACGGACCCGTTGGACGCTAATTCGCGTATGACTATCAACGCAAGCCACCCTACTGACCCTGAGAATAGCATCCGTGGTGGAGCACGATCGACAGCACAAATACTCAAAATAATTAAGGAGACAGGGTTAATCTATGGATGATCATCGAAATATTGCAGGCTCAACGAGCGACAATAGTTTAGTTGCAAAACTAGAGCCTCACACTGAGCAGGATCGAGCCCGACTCGTCCTGAGAGATCACTTGCAGGGAGGAACCAATCACGGAAAAGTCAAGCGGGAACGAATTGGGTAACAACCTCGAGATCATAAAAATGCTCGAGGAGCTGACAAAATGATAGAATCAGGAGAGAAAAAAATTGAAGCAAATGACAAAAAAGTTGAAACCTAAAATTCTAGGGTCGACCAAATCCCGGGAGCACCTCCGATATCGAGTCTCTCCTACAAAAGGCGCAATGAGATTTGGGAAAAAAGGGAAATTGAGTCCTAGATTCATTGGTCCTTTTGAGATATTGCGACGTGTCGGGGAGGTTGCTTATGAGCTTGCCTTACTTCCTAGCTTGGTAGGAGTGCATTCGATATTTTATGTTTCGATTCTCCAGAGGTATCATGGTGATCCATCGCACGTGTTGGATTTCAGTTCAGTCTACTTAGACAAGGATCTATCTTATATTGAGGTTCCAGTGGCGATATTAGACATGCAGGTTTGGAACCTGAGGTCAAAGAACACATCATCCGTGAAGGTTCAGTGGCGGGGTCAGCCGGTCGAGGAGGAAACTTGGGAGATCGAGTAGGATATGCGCCGTCACCCTCACCTTTTCACCAATTTAGGTATGTCTCTATGCTCAATCGAGGATGAACGAATGTTTTAAGAAGGGGAGGATGTAACAACCCGGCCAGTCTTTTTAAGAATTAACGCCTCGATCTCTTATTAACTGCATTCCCTGTATTTTTTATGCTATTCTAAGTTGTCGGGAGGATTCGTTCTGAGGTTTTTTGAGACACTTAGTCCCTAAATGTGAGCTTAAGCTTTAGAATGTGGACTATTGTCGGAGAAGTATAAAGACAGCTGTCACACCTCTTTTTTAGCCCTGTTAGGTGATTTTGGGGCTTAGGGGCATGGTCGAATTATGTTTTGGAGGTCCGTAGCCTAATTAGGCTTCAAATGCCCTAAGTTAAATTTTTGAAGTTTTCGGTTTGATAGTGAGGATTTCATATCGGGGTCAAAATGGAATTCCAGAAGTTGGAGTAGGTCTGTTGTATAATTTGGACGTGTGTGCAAAATTTTAGGTCATTCGGACGAGGTTTGATAGAATTTTTGATCGAATGCAAAATTCGAAATTTTTGGAATCCTTAGGCTTGAATCCGAGGGTGTTTTAACGATTCAATATTTGTTTGAGTGTTTCAAAGATTGCTACAAGTATGAATAGTGGTATACGACTTCTTCGTATCTTTTATTGAGGTCTCGAGGGCCTAGGGATGATTCCGAATAGTTGACAGGAAGTTTGGAGTTAAAGTGTGCAGCTGAAGCTGCTGAATTCTTGTCACAACCACACCTGCAGTTTTGGGATCGCAGGTGCGTAACCGCTGAAATGTGTGGTCAGCCGCAGATACGGCCAGATGAGAAAAAGTCAGAAATCACAGGTGCGGGTGCTTTATCGCACATACGAGACCACAGGTGTGGGTAGATAGGCGCATGTGCGGTCCCAGTGCATTAAGTGAAAATCGCATATGCGGTTGGTTAGATCACAGAAGCGGGAAAAGGGCCGCATGCACAAAATCCTTGGGTCGGAATCTATATAAGGGTTCTTTCGTAATTTTTAGCTCTATTTCACCATTTTTAACCGGGATTGAAGCTTTTTGGGAGATTTATGAGAGAGAATTCAAGGGAGCTTCGAGGAGGTAAGATTTTTTGAACCAAAACTCATTTATATGGTGTTATTTCACTTATTGACAAGGAATTTATGGAAAATTATGGTTAAAATTGGGGGTTTAGGGTTTGAAATTGGAAGTTTTAATTTAGGGATTTGAGGGGTTGTTTGTGGCCAACTTTTGATGTATTTGGTAAGCTGAACTCGTGAGAGAGTAAGGATTTTAGTATTGTAAATTTCATCCGATTCCGAGAGATGGGCTTGGGGGACTTATTGAGCGATTTTCTTAATTTCGCGTGCTAGCTTCAAATTTATTACTTGAATTAGCTACTTGAAGTTATATTTCCATTATTCAATTAATTTGTAGATTTGGGCCATTTGCAGTCGGGTACTCGTGGCAAGAATGTGGTTTTGAGTTGATTGAGCTGGTTCGAGGTAAGTGGCCTGCCTAACCTTGTGCGGGAAACTCCCGTTAGGGTTTGGTATTATTGATATATGAATGTCGTGTACGTGAGGTGACAAGTGCGTACATATGCTAATTGTTGAAAATTATGCTTTCATTAAGTAGCTATATACACTACTTGCAATTATCCCTAAGTGGCCGCATTGTTCTACTTGCTTAAACTATTTACATGAATTTCGTGCAGCATGTTAGGATAGAAATATCTGTGTTTTCTTGGTACGAAATTGGATAAAACTGGATATTCTTCATGATACTGTTGTGTGTTTACTTTGGCACTATGGGCGATATCCCGGGAGATCCCCATTGCTTGTTTATTTAGGACTAGGGATTGGTATTCCGAAAGATCCCCGTGTACGTTTATATTGGGATTGCGGGACTGCACACAGTAGATACCCCATGTATTGGATATTTACATTTGGGACTACGAATTCACATTCCGGGAGATCCCATGTGCATTATGAACTGGACTACGGGACGATATCCCAGGAGATCCTTCGTGTATTTACATTTGGGACTACATGACGATATCCTGAGAGATCCTCTGTTGTCATCTTGGTGTGCAGTTACATTCTTTCTATGATTTTTCCTTCCGTTATAGTTGTTATTATCTTTATTTTTCCTATCTCATTTCCTACTGCTTTGTCTTATACCGTATTATGCATATAACCAGTAGAGCCCTGACCTTCCTCGTCACTACTCGGTCGAGGTTAGGTTTGACACTTACTGGGTACCGCCGTGCTGTACACATGTCCTTTCTTGCACATATTTTTTGTGTGCAGATCCAGGTTCTTCGGCTTAGCCATACCGTCAGTGAGGCAATGCGATCTTTAGAGACTTCGAGGTATATCTGTCACGTCCGCAGACCGAGGAGTCCCTCTCCATTCCCTCGTTTAGCTATAGATCTTCTGTATTTTCCTTTGACTAGACATTCTGGAGTTAGAGCATTATGCAGTATTCTTAGCTTGTAATTTCATGAGATTTCAGGTTTTGAGAGTCGATTCAGTTTTTGAGAGTATGTATTAGTATATGCCGAGCGGCATCTTATAGGTTTATGATTATTTATCCTCAGTTTTTATTTGTTTCGTATTTCGTTTCTTTTCCGCAAATTATTAGGCTTACCTAGTCTTAGTGACTAGGTGTCGTTACGACAGTTCACGGAGGGCGAACATGGGTTGTGACAGTCTAATAGAATTAGAGGGCCGACGTTGAAATTCCGGTTATAATATTTTATTATAAGTTATTATGCTTAATATTATAAGGGTATTTTTGTAAATCGATATTATATTCATGTTTTTATAATAATATAGATTGATATAAATATAAATAAATAGATATAGATAGGTTGATATATTATTGGAAGTTACAACTCCACTCTAAATGTAAAGTTTCAATTTTTTCAAAGTATTTCTTTCTTTTATCTTTCCATCTTTCATTATTCACGTACTTATTATTACAAGAACATAATAAACTAATTACATAAATATCCGAAGTGGTTGTCCATTGTAGCAAAGGAGTATGAATTATTTGGACCCCCTTTACCTTCCGTTAGGCACGCAAAATCAGAATTTCTTTAGTAAAGGCAAACAGGCTTGAAAATTCAGAAAAGTAGCCATCACCGAATCAAAAACTCCAAGAACGAAAAATATTGAAAGGTAAAATGTCCAAGAATTCAATGGCCAACTTTTTGGGACATGATAGACGGTGGAATTTAAGATTGCTACTTCAGTCAAAACAGATAAACCTAATTATAACCAATGAATATGATAAACAAAAACAAGGACTTATCATCCAAACATATTGTGCTGACTTTGGTCTGGTCTATATTGGAAGTAAGAATGCGTTTCCCCTTTATTTCATATCCTTAACTAAAAACTATTATAGTTATTTAAGTGACCTTAAATCACTCCATGAGAAATTCAGTGTTGAGTATATTGGTTGTTGACCTTTAAATCCTCCTTGATTTGCGCTAATTAACCTTTACAAAACCATGTGACTTTGGTTGTTAATTTGGT